>VOMN01126901.1:0-64571 GCA_014899125.1 Orchestia grillus
CTTTTTGCCCTATGTTGGATGAGCGGTAGCTAACCAATACTAAAAGCTGCAACGTGTTACAATTTCATGAGACTTTGATGGAGATAATTAAAATTTTAACAAATTAAATAACGAAATTTTTATAGGTGATATACTGTTGGGTAAATTACCAGACGCCCTCTGACTACAAAAGGTAGAGTTGATTAGTTCTCATTTTTCACCAATCATCTGAAGAACAATAATTTTTCACCAAGCCTAATTCTTATCAGCTTAAGATGAGTTTTATTTTATTTGAGTTTATTTTATTTCATGTGAAGAAGCCCGTCCTATTTCAGGGCACTCAAAGAAGTATGGACAATGACTTCATATATGCTCTTTTACTGATTGCCGAACGATTATGTACTTATTAGCAAATAATATATAAAAATGTATAACGTGTACTAAAATTAAATACAACTCATGAATCGTTTCTCCCACATATGGTTTGTATTTCATCCTTGTACGTACAATAAGTAATGACTCATAGTCATTTGAAATCTGAAATAATTTCTGTAGTTGCCCTGCGGCTACTATCTATGAATTAACCCGATAGCCATTTAATTATTCATCGGGATGCGTCATCACAAGGAGTTTTTAACAATATCTCAAAAATACCGTTTGGCGGTGTTCCTCTAGCTGAGTACTTCTACACCCAAATTACGGCACCAGCAATGAAGAAGCCATCAGACTCTCAACATGCGGCCACGTATTCCTGGAGTAGAATTGGGCCACCCTGATGGATCAATGGCGCCGCCTTAAAATGCCGTTCGACTGTTACACTATTGATAGGTACAACTGGTCAAAATAAAATGTAATTGAATAGGAGAGATTTGTTAAAATTCTGCCAAAAACAGAGTCACTCAGAAGGCATTTTGAAGCCCTCTTTTCTTCTTTTTTGTTGTTTAAAAATAAAATATTACACAATGGACATAAAATTGGATGAGCTTTTATTCGATATTAATTTGAGTTACTAAGGTGAAATAGGAACGAAATGAGAGCTAAAATAATTTTTGTCTTTGATGTAAATTTTTTTTGACATTTTTAATTCCAGTGTCGAAAGTAGTGCCGAGAAAAGAGACTCTAGCAAATATACGTTAGATTTTATGAAATTAAAAGCTAAATGTTCTGTAAAAAGCTATTTAATATTGAAATAATAAATCGTGCGTTGGAAACAGAAAGAGATAAACCCAGTAATTTAAACGGAGCTAATGTTTCAAGACAATGACGAGATAATTTAGAAATTGAAGCTCAAAGTATAAAATGAAAAAATAGCTATTCAAGTATCAGCAAAACAGAAATTATATTTCCATAGAAAAAACTTGACTTGAACAATTTTTTAGCAATTTTACGGATGCTTTACAAAATAGGTGAATGACAGCAAGGATTTAGCGATATTTCATAACACAAAATTAAATTTGCATGGTTGTCTCTAGAACGGCAACAGTAGTAAGACGTGTGTTTTGATAATTGTTGTCTACTTTTGAAACAATCTTAGATGCAGATATTCCACTATAAATGAATTCAGTAATAAATCTGCTCCTTGAAAAGTAAACCATGCATGATCGTATCATTTTTAATATGTTTAAAAACTGTACTTTCCGACTAACAAAAGTAATACAGTGTTATTCATTTGGATCTTTCTTCTCATACATGTATTCCATTCACTACAGCAGTTCGATACTCGTAAATGAGGCTTTTTAGATACGTGTAGACTGTTGATTATTATGTTTCGGAAGCTTCATTATTTTTTGTAGTAAAAAAGTCATGATTTTATGCTGGAATATTGTTTAATTTGCGTGTATGAATTCGAAAAATCACGTTTAGTATGACGTTTCGGTACAAGTTAATATACGGCATAATATTTCTTAAGAGAAAATGTTTCTTAATTTTTCTGTTTTACTGGTGGAGCAGCTCTGATTGAGTCAATAACAAATGAAATTAAACTAATGCTAGTCATAGAATACTGTTAGGTTACCTCAGCTATAGCTAATTGTTTAGGACTTCTATTTTTTGTGCCCACAATATTTTGGTTTTGTGTGTTCTTTGCTGATTATTCTTAACATTTCATCCTCAACTTTTTTAACTTCCTCTCCCTATATGCAAGTAATCCTATATGGGAACACACCTTGTGCATAAAATCCCCATTTCCTTAAGTCCATATTGAATGATTCCTTCTCTTATGCTGCACATAATCTGAGTAGCTGAAGCATTGCTATCTCAACTACTACTTATTATTGTAGTGAGCTACAGTTACTCATGTCTCTCAAAATGACAAACTACACTCAATTAAGTTTCAAATCTAGATAAGCTTATTATCCTTGACCTCTGCCAGGGCTCAAAAAACTAGGAATAATCCATGGTAGAATTTCAAGAAATTGTGTTTTGTAAAATTTCAGTAATCATACTATTTATATGTGTATATATAATGTGTCCAAAAAATCATAATAAAATATATTTGTTGGTATAAATAGGTTACTGATATATATGTGTGTGTACCAAAGTGAGACTCTTGGCAAAAAGCTTTGTGGTGAGTGTTAGTGTGATGAAAGTCTCAGAGTGTGAAAATGTTAAGAGTTCCAAGAAAGTAAAATGACAAAAAACAGTACCTTCTGAATTAAATAATTTTTTGAAGTATAAAATGAATTTGCAAAAAATATTATTCTGGACTGCCAATAAAGTTGCCCTATCTGATTATTGTAGCGTAATTTATAAAATCATGCTGATGTGAGATACTATTTATGCTGAGTATTTTTACAGAGAGAAGAAAACAACTTTTTTCAAGTGACAATCAACTTTTTCAGAAGTGAAATTTTCAAAAGTATGCTTGTATTAAGATATTAAACCATTGTTTTTCCCTATTTTTTGACACAGTTATTTATAAAATATTAAAATATTTGTGCATTCATTAAGTTCAATGCTAGGTGCTTATACAAGAAAAAAGAAAATTTATTTGTACTAAATTTGACATTTTGTTATAATACGGAGAAGTGACTTCTTGATTAGGTAGAGATGGATGCCATGATTAGAATATGCTTTAGTTTATTAATTCTTGCAGCATCACTGATGCAAAGCAGCCTATGCCATGCAAGAAGTGAGGTCATTTATGCCATCAATGCAGGTGAGCCATTCTGAATTGCAGCAGTGTTTATTAGAGAGAACATGGGTACATGTTACTGTACTTGTAGCTGTTACTTTTTTCACTGGCATTGTAAGTCATGTTTAGTATATGCTGTGGCCAATTTATGTAATGTTAACTTCTTCAACAAATTTGATCCTCATGTAAAAAAAATTCTAATCATATTGTTTTCAACAAGCTAGCAATCATTTATAATTGCTATGGAGATATGCAAAATACAGTGTAGTTATATTTTACTGTATGACTTTTTTCCACTTTTAGCCAATTTATTTGTTCCGTGAATCTATCACCCATTTTTGGACAAAGATACATCACAATTACTTTGTTGTGTGCCCATGTTGTTGTGTGTCCTCAACTTTCCTTGCTTTCTGTTCTGTGTGAAATTCAATGCCTAGTTTTCCTGCTTCACTAACAAACTCAAATGAGGTAAGAACTGCTTGCTATATTTTGTATAGCTTCCATAGCATATTTTTTTAAAGGTGTAATCTATTTTTCACATGTAGGGACTTTGAAATTTGAATAAATTTAATAAACCTACTTATACTGTAAAGTTGATTACTACTATGAAAATTTCAGATTATTTCCCTCTGCCTCCTCTGTTAGTACATATCTTAAATATGGCTAATTCTTTGACTCTTGAACATCTAGATCTGCTCTTCCAAACAAAGTTTTTTAAATGCAGAAAAGAGTCTAGTCATTGATGTTAGAAGTTTCATAAAAGCCTTTCATCTATGAAATTATTGTTTTATTTCTGACATTGATACTTCTAACACAAATTTCAACATTTGATATTCTAAAACTGTAATTGCTTAAGCCAACAAGCTATCAACACTTCATAACAGTGTAACTGCTAAACAAGTGTCTCTGTGCCAGGTGGTGAAGCTCACACTGACGTGCATGGCATTCGCTACTCCAGAGATCCTCTCACGGACAAAGACATTGGCACGGCATCGGACTTTGGCAAGAACCTGATCATTGCACGAGTGCCTCCTGCTGATCAGGCATGTTCTTTAAAGAACAGATTGAACCTCCCTATGCTAGCAACTTCTGGATCTGAGTCTTGTTAGACTATTTGGCTTCACGTTCTTTGTCTTCACTTATATATTCAGGAATTACAGTTCCTCAATTTTTCACCATTTCAGCATCTATCATCCGGGGACTGTACGAGCATGTATGAGAACAATATTGTGCCAGGTTTTAATTGTTGAATGATAGAATTTCCAATTTGGGAACTTCAACCTATAGTGTGAAATGCTCTAATTTGCCATCAGTAGCTCTAGCTTTTCATTTAATATCAAAGTAGGCTTGTGATCATCAATTAAGGTGGCCTGGCAGCCTTAAGGCATATGTGTTATGTGGCCATTTCTAACACAAACTATGCCATTGTCATTGACTACTTCTGCAGCTTATGTTTTCAGAGTTGCTCTCATCTCTAGTTATAATTCAAGTATTATATACCTACCTAATATTTAGGGTATAGTGTATTAGTGATAGAACAAAGTACTACCAATTCAATGTCTATGGACTTTATTTACATTTTTCTGCAGTAATACAAATCTCCTTCACAAAAATGGTATATTTGTAATAGATATGTATTATCTAAATCTCATTATGTTTCAATCATACTGTTGTGTAAACATTAGTAAAGAGCACTCCTAGTATAAGGCAAAAGCATACCACAACTCCCTCATAGTTTTTGAATTTTATTTAAAAGTTATTTTTCATATCTGTTTAATAGTTTTGCTGAATATTGAGCTGTTGTTATCTGATCAGTCATCATGTTATAGACAGCACAGGTCAATTTTACTTTATAATATGGTATTGAAGCTGTACAAAAGGAAGAGAAAAACTCTTTTTCTGGCTGCCTGAACTTAAATGTCAAGGGCCATTGAAATATGCAATGCAATAGAAAGAAATAAGTTTGAAGCATTTGAAATATTTATTTACCACAAATAATTTACATCAGATACAATTTTACAATCAAATGAGAAATGATGAAAAACCAAAATCAGAATATACACCACATGTGGGCCTGAATGAGCTATAGGATGCATTAATGTTTATAAAGTTCCCATGTGTATTTTAGTTCATACAATAAACATTATCTGCCCACTGATTTATCATTAATACCCAACTCAAATGTATTTGGTTCCTTCAGATTCTCTACCAAACAGAGAGGTACCACCACGCCACGTTTGGTTACGACCTTCCATTGCGTGGAGACGGCAGCTATGTGTTGGTACTCAAGTTTGCTGAAGTCTACTTCAATGCTGCAGATCAGAAAGTGAGTCTCTATTTCATGATGAGCTGCTCCACCGTTTTGCAAGAACAATTAGCTCACCACTGGATATCCACAGCAAAAAAATCATTTTGCTTCATGTTACGTCGTGCTTAACCTTAAAGCATATACCCCCATGTAGCTCTGTGTAATCATGGCAAGAGGTAACTCGTTCTTTGTGACCATGTCTTGTGTTCTTGGGTTGTGTGCTCCCTGAGGCCTCTCAAACTGTGAGGCAATGCTTATAAATGTATTTTTGTCTCCATAGCGCCAGTTCACTGGCAAAATTAATCACACAGTGATAATGAATCGCTTCAGGTTTTCAACGTACACCTGAACGGAGTGCCGGTGATAACCGAGCTGGACATTTTTGCACAAGTGGGACGCGGTGTCGCCCACCAGGAGGTAGTGGCATTCTCCGTGTCAGACTCAAGGCACATCACATTCAGTGATGGGACCAAAACAACCCTCGCTCAACCGTCCTCTCTCAGAGTTGACTTCATCAAGGTGAGCTGTTGACGTTTGTCTGCTGTCTTGACTGTTCTCTACACAGTCACTTTCCTTATTTATGAATTGTGTCAGTGTTGTAGTGAACATCACCACTGTACAACAAGCTTTGTAGAGTTCAGATTGGTGATGTTCAGAGAACTGATTTAGTAACCAAAAGGGTTCTGTCTCTCCCTAATGTGTACTGAAGTGAATTGGTATTCATTAAGCCATAACCAACACTTGTTTCGGTAAGGCTATTTTGGTTTATTTCTGCAATGTGCGTTCATTCTCCAGGACACATTTTCATCACCAGCACCGCTATTGGTTGCAACAGAGTACCCAATTACCAGTTGTCTGAACAAATTTACTTCCGAGATCAAAATCACATCCTAGTTTGAGGTAGTGGTAACAGTGCCCATTATTAAAAAAATCAACCTTTCACGCCTGAATTAGCGTACGAATGATTGCACGTTTTGATTTAACATGTCTTTTCCTCTCAGTGCTTTGTTTCTACTGGTAACTGAAAGCAGCCTTCTCTTTGCAACTGATCAAGAGATATCTTGAGAATACAACTGTAAATACCCTAAAGTAACTGTTAAGTTATGTAAACTATAGCCTACCTTCGTCATGAAAAGAGTTAAGAGTAACTTTACTGTGGGCAATGTTCGATCATTCATTTTTTCTTTTTAGGGTGTACGAGACAACCCTAAAATCAACGCTGTGTACCTCATCAGGGGCACTCCACAAGGTACGTGTGATGAGTTAGATGAAAAGTGACTTTATTTTAAAATTTGAGTGTAATGCCTGAACACTTTTCTGTTTTTCCAATATGGCAGCAAGAAAGAAATTCGCTCATATACACCCTGGCCTTATGCCGAACTCCTCAATTTCATCTCAGTTCTCGGCCCATCAGAATGCTTCAGTCTAATTGCCCGTAACCTCAGTATAGTTTTGCTAAAATTATTGATATTAAGTAGTAAATCTATGCTCACTCAGCGTGTCTCGTTGCGTAGCCAGCTGGTTAAAAACAGGATGCTGGTTCTGACTTCAACGAGTCCTTAAATCATTCATGCCTGACGACCTTTACTTGGATGGTTAGATAGTCTTCATTATTTGTTTGAGAGTCGTATATTATATCATTTATGCTTGGTGTTTTATTTATCATACATTCGTGGTATGCATTCAGCCCTATTATGTCTAAATTGTTTTTGCAATAAGGCTACATTTTGCTTTTTAAGAAAAAGTAGCCGCGTCATTATGAAATGAGATCGTGTCGATGAAGAGTTAAATGGTCAGCTTTGGTTCAAGAAACGCTACAATTGATCTACTGGAGTCTTTTTATACTCATTATCATTGAATTGCGCTTTTCTCATCGTAGACGAGTTGATGTTACTTCTAACTTTTTACAGACGTGCCACAACTGCCGCCCTTCCCTCTCGAGGAGGAGCCCGAGTTGCTGTCCGAGGAGGAAGTCCAGCCTTCCATGTCTGGTAAGTTGCTGACTACTTCCGTCATTCCAGCATCCTTATCGTTACGTCATTGTTGCTTCTTATCAAATATCAATTACCCTTATTGTACAATAGATTCGTTTCAGCTTTAACGAGAAGAGTTGGTTGGCCCGACTCATGAGTGTGTGTGTGCAGGTCAGACTGCACGCAAAGTGTCCAGCGGCCCCCGCACTCCTGATCCCTACAGCAGCGACGAAAGCACCGGCACCTTCCTGCCGCTGGTCGCAGCAGTCGGAGCCGCCATACCCATCGTATTCTGCCTCTGTAGGATGTGATGACAGCGTGTGGTACTGCCTGGGCTGGGAAGGGTGGTAATGTTCGTGGTTTGTAGGATTGATGTGCCTGTCTTAGTAGGAAATATGTTTCATGTGACGAGTGCCAATGGCGTTCGTTTTGATAAAAAAGGATGGGTTGTTGGCTAGCATCTTGATGGGCTTGATTGAAGGGAGACACTTTTCTCTGAAGAAAAGTCTGTCTTGGTGGGAGTGCGTGGCAGTTGATGCTCTTACGTACTGGCGCATCGTAGCGACACGTCCTCCTGTATTAGAAAGTGGACATGCGACGTGACTGAACGAGTGGTTGATTATTTGCGCGTTGTGGGCGAAGTGATAAATGGCAGCAACTAGGTTGAAGGCTTTTGGTAGTCCACCCAAGTGGAAAACTTCGCAGCATGCAGAAATTCAAGCGGTTAATACCAGTGATGGCGCTTTTTCATCCGCCTCTGCAATGTATTGTTGGAGACGGCAGGAAAAGTGTAAAGTTTTAGCGCTGGTTTGTTGTGCGAATCGTATAGTGTGGTTTTAGAACACGGTAGTTGTGTGATTGTGTGGCTTGCACGTAGCAAGTAGCGTCCTTTAGTCTCATTATAGAAGTATTAATGTCCAGAGACAACAAAAAATATGTGGGCGAATGCTATGTAAAATGCACGAGAATTTGGGTGTCGTATTACTCTCTGGAAAGAACAAGTTGCACAAACACCTCATCGTATGTTTTACGCTCGTTTTTCTACTTACATTCATCTCTTCAAAGAATTCCAAAGATGGGCAGATGAGTTCTTGCTGCTCGTGATGTATTTTTATCAGGATACACGTGTACAGGTACAGTATATCCGGGAAGCAAAATGTTTCTTTAATTGTTGATTTTTCTGTTGCTATGCGTTAGCGTATAGTATTGAATAGCAAGTCATAGCTCAGCTGTTTCCTTTTGAAGTCTTATTTTTTTATAGTTAAACTCAAAGAAATGGAACCTAAATGCAATTTAGTTCTAGGTTTGTGTAGCCTTGGGCTCTCTCGCCTCTTGCCATGTTAATTCTGGGGCTATTTTAATTCGTTGTATTTGACACGAGGCCTTAAAGACAAAGATCGTACGTACGTGTGGGCCTGAGAACGATGCCATTTTAGAGAGCGACAAAGCGTCGGTTTGAGGTGTGCAGCAAGGCTATGGGGATCAATCTCATGCAGTAGCGACTCGCGCTGCTTCGTTCCGTATTATTCACTGAACCAATTCTAAAATACACGAAACCGTCTGCAGTGCGACGCTTTCTTGATCCATTTCTGCAGACGCGTTCCGTCTAGTCTCTTTAGATGTACCACTGCCTCTCAGCTGTTGCCAGGCTGTCAACAGCGTTTCTGCCTAACGTCTCATTGTCTCATCCTGTCCGACTTTGTCAAGCACGAAACTCGACAAAACTTTAGTTCAAGATGTTACGGCGCTGCAAAGAAACAGCTGATGAGTTTCTGCCACTCAATCACTAAAAATTAATCCCATTGAAAATTTCTGAATTGAATGATTTTGCGCATTTGTGCCGTTCAAAAAATGAGCTTCTATGAGATTTTTCGCAGATGATGCGAACGTTGAACAATTTGGCTTTTTGTATGATTTGTTTGTGAGCTTCTTAGATCTCCCATAGTGAAGTCGTGATTTTTCCTTGTTAAATTTGAGGTATTTTTGCGATTTTCCTTCTGTATTACAGAAAATTGTGTGCTTTGGTGATTCTCAATTCGTTTTAGAGTCGCTTTAATTTGATCTTTTCGATAGTTTCATAGCTTGTCAGTGTAATTGGTGTTCTCGGTGTCAGGGCATCTTTGTCTTTACTTGCCCAGTGATATTTTGTGCTAGAGTTATGGATGCTCACTTTTTGTCCTAATTGATTTTTATACGACTTAAGAAACTTGTCTCAATGCACAATTATTGTTTGTGCACTAGCAGTGCGATGTGTGTGTGTGTGTTGTTTTGTGTTCTGCTCTGCCCTGTATAACGTGTGTCACGACTTCGGCACTTTTCTGTTGAGGATTTTCATTATAGTTGTAAACTCTAACCGTCGCGAGTGTCACCGAGTAGGAGAGAAACATAAAGACCTAATAATTTCACTGGAAATTCTGTGTTTCACCGAACTACCCGCAGCATGCAAGTTGTAGAACGAGAACCAGCGATAAATGAATCGACGTCGGCTTCGCTAAGGAATACTGACGCAAACAAGTGGATTTTACGAGCTGTGCTCCTCAGTAAGTTGTTATGTGACGTAGTCAACCACAATCCCAGCAGGACATAAAAACGCGAACTTGGAGTCCCTGCGTTCTCCGAGTGTAAATGTACTTCTTGATCTATTCAGTGGCCCCAAAAACGGATGGATTGCACTACCAAGTTCCTTAAATTTGTCTCAAAGAACAATTTTCCTGCTAGAAGAACTAGATCTCTTGCTGAATTTTGGTTGTATTTCTTCTTGTTGATTGAAAGGTAAACATTTCAACGCTTGCTACGCACTTCATGTCCATGCACACGAAATAGAAGTTTCACATAATATTGACCTTGGGTCGGTTGCCATTGATATAGTAACATTAGTGATATAGCTTCCCATGTTCTGTTGCGATAGGCGTCACTCTGTAAGTTCAGATTGGTGAGCAAAGCTTGAACCTTTCTCAGTTTGGGCTTGAATTTTTTAGTGCTGTTCTTGCCAGTTGAATGTTTGTTTGCGAGATGTTTTTATTTTTTCAAGAGGATCTCATTTGTAACACGCTAGTTGTATGATTTTTATTTTCCTGACATGAGTTTTTTTTACCAAGGAATCGATTTTAGATTTGAGCGTATGCTTTTTTTTTTTTCAGGAAGCAAATTTTTCCTTAGTTTTTCGAAAGAGTCTTATTTTTTGTTTGTAGCTTGCTATTATTAGAATGCTTTGGTTGTAAACTAAATTTGCGATTTCTGTTGCTGTAGCCTGTTCTTGTGTACACTGAAGGAAAAAGTAATATTCACCACTTCACACTCGTGCTAAATTTGTAGGCCACCTTATTAATACTTGACGGGCAGTTTGTAGATTTCTTTCTTATTTAGAAATACAGACGGAAAATTCATTTAAACTGGAAGTCGCCAGTTATTGAAGTATTTCCTACCTGATAGTTTTGTTTTATAAGTAGTGTTGGCATGGGGTGTGAAGCCTCGAGGTCGCTTCCTGCAATTTTCTACGTTGATTTTTCAAGTATTTTGAGCTGAAAATGGGCATTCTGCACCTAACAATAATTCCTTGTTATGGATTTATTTGTACGGAAAAGGATAGTGTACAAATTGTGTGTTGTTGAAGTTCGGAATGAGGCCTTGAGAAGAGAAGAACTTCTGTTGTCGCGTACAAATGTTTCCGTTCTGACGCAACACGGCAAGTTGACTACGTTGTAGACCTTGAGCTAGTGTAGGTTGAAATTCCTTGTGCAAATCTTAGTTGGTACTTACATGTTTTTGTTACTTCTTGCTGTTAGCTTTATCTCTGTAGAATTTGTTGCGCTGACGTGGCAAATTTATTAAGTGCTCTTAGTTTTAGTGTATTTTTCATTGTGGTACTTTCGTGTTGAGTTTTTGTGTTTCTGGATTTTATAGCTTGCTGTTTATTGCTTTAATTTATTTGTGTTGCTGCTGCATTCATCCATCGATTCATAAGTTTCTTCGCGGTAAAGTCTGGTGCTAATTTCTTAGCAGAACACCGTGCACATTCCAGTCTCATTTCGAATATTTGTCGAGATTCGGATTCCCTCATGGATTTTCTCGTTGCTTTCCTGGTGCAAAAACGTCTGGTCAAACTGAAACGTCAAGCATTGCCAAAGAAAATCACCTAAATTTCTCTGCAGTTCAGTTGTTAGCCGAATAAGCTTGAGTGATAAAAATACCCGACTGTAATTGTTGATACAAGAACATATGATAAATAGTGAATTCTAATACACCATACGTCACGTATGACATACGACCGTTGCTTATTGCTTTGCACTCAAAACAGGTGTTGCACCTTAGTGTGATTCGCGGAACAAGTTCAACTTTTTCTGCTTGATCAACACGCATTCGTGTATAATTAGCGACCTGACTTGTACTTAAGTTGGAATTATTTATGCAATATTTTTATAATATGTTCTTAGTGGTGAACGGTCTCTGTTTCGCCCGTTGACTGTACTTCCTTGCTACCATGCACGGCTCCGGTGCCGTTAAGAGCTGAAGAACGCGTGTTCTGTCCACGCCAAAGCTTCACTGCCTGGGGTGCGGGATGTCTCTGTTGTGAGGGCAAGTAATCAATTCATTACTCTCCTGCGCAGTAATAGATTCATCTCCTTTATCCTCAAGTGGCCATACATTTGTAGAGGTTGAGGGGATACGGTAAAATTTTCTTAATGGTGCATGCGTAGTAAAAAAAGGGGGGAACCACTCGTTCGAACGAACGCTTTATTGCATTATGTTGTATTTTGGGGATTTTATTTTGCAAACTTTATTCCTCTCTAATGTTATATTTAAATGCAAGTTATAATTATTATTATTGTTGTTGTTGATGGTGTGCTTTTTTATTTATCGGTGGCTGTGCGTGGAGATCATAGGGTTTACTTCTGCAATCAAAGACAATCGTGAATTCATTTGCAGTGTTGGTCTGAAGCTTACTATGTACTGGAATCCTAACTCAAATTTTCTGGCTCATGTTTAATGATGCCGCACTGTGCAGCTCAGTCTAAAATGATAGCGAGTTCGAGATCAGACGTAAAATAATAAGCCAGTAATGAATTAATACCTTATAGGCGAAGTTCTGCCAAAAATTCGTCCTTTGCTGTTAGAAGGCATTCTATAGTGTGGACTTCCTGCAACATATTTTCCGTGGTGCACACTGAACGTCTTGCGTTATTATTCCATTGATCCTCGTGCGAGATAAATGGTGGTGCTTACTTGCTTTTGAACAGTCATTTCATGCAGCCCGTTCATTCGAGTGTTTGTTCTCAGTGTTCGTTGAGGTAGATCAGTTTTTTTTACTGGAAAGGAATTGGTTTGTGTTGGTGGGAAATAAGATAGCTTTGCCACCTTGCCACCATTTTGCCAGAGACTCGAATTTTTTCTAGTGATGGAGAGGCTTCTTCTCTGACCCGTCATGAGGTGTGTGTGCATTTGTACGTGGTTTTTGTAATCAGATTGAGATTTTAAATAAAGTTGATGAAGCATTCTCCTTGTTTAATGTCAAAATCTTTCGGAAATGTGCTTTGAAATTAATTTTTTCCTTTGGTAATGATATGAAATCAGTTTACCCTTCCCTATATCAGTTTACCCTCTACCTATATCAGCCACTGCTGTCGATTATAAAACTCCGGTAAATCTAGCAGCTCATTCTTCAACAATTTGATGAATAGCTCTCAGAATCTAACGATTGCAGTCGTCTTCCTGCCCGCAGAATCATCTTTCGGACGCAGCACTTGTCATTATTTTATCCTTGGACCAGAGGCTCTTTGATATCAGACTCGGAAAACTTGGATGTCTGACTCACTGCCTCCCAAGTTTCCAACTTGAGCTATCGTCTTTCAGACAATTGTGTGTTCTGGGTTTAAAGATGTCTTCGCGTACATCGAAGCCCTGTATTTAAGCACTTCGGTGGCTCGTTTGTGTGGAAGAAACCCACAAACGCGGTTGTCCAAAGCAAAGAAAGACGATTAGTGAACAGCAGAAGTATTGAAGGAGCGCTGTTGATATTTGTATGTAACTTTTGTCAGCGAATGAATTGTCAAGATTATTGCACCAATAAAGCGTGTGAAATGCTGAATCAAAATTAGACTGATTCTAATTCGATGTTTGCTGTCGATTCAGCACTTCTGTCACTCATTGCAAGGGTTATGGTGTGATGAAAATATCAAGAACGAAGTGGGTGTGAAATTTTTAGTTTTCTTGAGCGAAATTAATAAAAGATCTACTTTAACATTAATTTTTGTAAAGAAACTTTATCTGATTAACACGGTGAATTATTATTTTTAGTGAAATATTATTTTACATTTTGTTCTATGCTTATCATTTGAATCTTCTCGCTGCTCACAAATGCTCGTATACACATAACTTCTGTCTTAGAACTGAACACCATCTTTAGACCTTCACGTTAACCCCGTCACGGAATCGAAGCTTGGAGCAGGTACACATCGTAGTATATATGCGCACGGACACCTCGAGGATTGCTTATCTGCTCCAACTCATTGTATCTACAAATTTCTTTCGTGACGACTAATGCTACAACAGAAAGTCAACATTTGCCGTTTATTCGATGCTCTTGTTCCTGGGGCACTGAAATTTTTTTTGAGCGTCTCACAAATGAGAAGAATTAAAATTCAACGTTCTTTTCAGTGTGTATTTAGTAGAAAAGTGCAAAAGCGTATTGTGTATGAGGAATAGTTATAGGAAAAATAACTTAAATACCTATTAAATAGTTCATTGTTAAACCAGTTTCGGTAACAACACGATGATTGATAGGAAACAAAATATAAAAACCTACCTCGAAATAATACAAAAAATTACTAGTAAGTGTTCCTTCGACAGGATCGAGTATACTTAGAACGCTCATCAAATTGAGAATTACCAATACTGAATAATTTATCAAAATATCAGACATTGTTGCATTACGCGGAGGAGTTGACAGAAATCCACAATAATCGCTACGAATGTAAGCAATTGACCAAACAACTTAAACAATTTGCCTCGTGCAAAAGCGAGATGCCCAACTGAGCGCACATTCACGGAAATTAATTTTTGAACCTAGTGAGACCACATATATTCAATAACTCTAAAGTTAAGTTAACTAGCCGATACCATAACCATTTTACACGATATACATACGTATCTCCCGGAAATAGGAACAGAATTATCTTATCCTCGCGTTATCACTGGAAGAAATTTATAGCCATTTAAATATACCTGAATGAGAATGCACAGCTCAAAATTTCTACGATGATAATCCCACCGTAACAAAATTACATTGCTAGGGAAAGAGCAATACTAGGGAAAAATCTAAGCTTAAGATTGACCGTTGGTTTCACCAGCAACCCTGAGATATTACATTAATAATATTAAATCCTCGATTAGAGTGAAGATGCTATGCGCCTGTATGATGCCAAGTCCCTTGAGGGGGTGAACTTAAACTTTCAGGTTAGTAACACTTTTCGGTGGGCCAGGGGCGGCAGTTCTTAGAATAGATAAAGAGCAATTTTTTCATTTGATAATCATTTAGCTACATTTTGACCGACATTCTCTCATTTTTACTCTGAATGAAGAAATAATCTTTTAGGAATGTGGCAATGAGTGCAATTGTAACCCAACTCCACACATTTTGCCGGCCTCTAAGTCGGTATTTTGCACCACGGTATTTTGCACCACATGTATACGCTGCTGAATGAACCAGCTTCGCGCAGTTTTGTTACATTTTCTTTTTGATCAAATTACACACACTGTTCAAATTATGCACATTTTTTCGAGCTAAAATTACGTATCTATATGAATTTCCAGGATACGTTCAACATGCGCTGGAAGTACGCGCGCCCAGTATTCGTTAGAGGAACTCGACACCAGCTTATAAAAGTGCAATATACGTACTTGAAAACGTGCCTCGGCAATTAACACTGTTGTCTATGTGCTGATCTGTTTGTTGGATTTGTAAACAGGCAAGTAAAGAACAGGCAAGTAAAGTATGCACTGTGCAATGAATATTACTTTTCTTATTGCCCACGTTCTCCTGCTGAAAAAAATTGAGGAGGCGAGCAAAATTTTAAAGTAGAGCAAAATACTCGTGCGATGAATCCATTTTAATACTACTTCCATTAACTGCTCAATCGGATTACGGATTGCGAGTTCCGATGTTTCTTCATGACGTTTTATGATAGCACAATAACACCTCATATTTCATGCCTTAATTTTGCGACTTTAAACCCAAATTTTAACAAGCATACAAATAATTTAATATTTTTATTACGGATCAGAGTACCCTTTTCTTCCTGAACTCAGGCCTTCGTAGATAAGGAACAGATTTTCGTTTTTAGCGCTGTAGAGAATACGAGTGAGGGATTCTGAAATTTGTTCACTGGTCCTTGAACAAGGATCAAAAGTTCCTTCATCTGAGAATCGTGAGCCACAAAACGCTTATTTTGTCAGTCAATGTGCATATAAAATTGTACGAATAATTTTAACTCAAAATTCACTGCAATAATGTATAAATATCATTAGAACTATTTATTTTTTGTTATCATGCCTTCCCACCTCAGCTTCTTGACTGCGATTGATGGAATTCATTTGAATCTCTTCAAAATGAACAAAGCTAATTTTTAGTTTTCAAAAAGTTAGAGCTAATGCTGTATTGACTTTAAAAAAACTAAATTAGAACAAGCAAAAAACCACAGATCGTCACCAAGTAAATGGAAACAGGTCAACTAATCTAAGAAAAAGATCATCTTGAAACAAAACATGAAAAAGTATTTCGTACTCTAATACATTGCCATAATTTTCAAGACGCTTTTTATTACTTTTCATCAACTGATTCTCCGCATACCTGGTTTTCTCAGCAGCTATCAGTGATCACAAGAAGAAGAACAACTTTATGATTGGGTTTCCACCTCAGTCACCAGTGATCACGAAGTGGATGACGCAGTGTCCCTCATAATATCTTGCCCAAGAATTTGTCTACATACCATTCGTCCGGTGAGAATAAAATGTTATTCTAAGCTATTGAAAATAAATACAATAAATACACTATACACAAGCGTTATCTTCATCTGTATATATATATTACCTCGTTTCTCATTAGTCGAAACGTTCAGTTAGGCCGAAAAATTTAACAATATATCTCACTTCTCGACAGAGCTTCGTTTGATTTTCAAACCATGACCGGTCTGCTCTCTTGAGGGTCCTCGTAAAAGTGGTCATCACTGAGTCTCTCGGGCCCAGAGTGCCTCACCGTGGGTCTGAGAGGCGGTGAAGGTGGAGGGATCCTTATGAGGGTCTGATGTCTCCCTGCTGGAAGTCTGTCAGGGCTGTAGTGATGGGAACGGTCTGGACTTTTCTCCTGCTTTTGTTGCGAGTTTCTCCTGGCTTCTCTAGACCTGGAACGCTCAGCATTTCTTTGCTTTCGCTTGTAGCGATGTTTATGAGATGGCCTCTCTCTCGAATCAACCCCTGAAGAAAATGTCTCTTCATAATCCGACTCCATGTCACGCAACACCGTCGCATCAAAATGACGATCGAGTGTTCCGTGAAGCGGCTTACATCGTTTTACTTTGCTGGCGCGTCCATGAGATCCGCATTGCGAAGGTGGAGCCTTGCGAGGTACTACCATGTATCCGTAGTAATTGAGCAACGCAGGACATGAAGGCAGGGGCAACGAACCACTCTGAAACGTGTCCATTAGTTCTGTGTTGAGTTTGCGTTTGCGTTGTCTCACAGTAGCTGGAACGATCACCTCAGGAAGCCAAGGAAATTCTTCCTCTGCGTCAGTGGGCTCTGGAGTTTCAGATTTATTCGATGAGGGGGGAGAAGAACTGGCGCTTGCTCGCGGAGATGATTTCGAGTTTGGGGTTTGTGTCCTTCCATCACGAGCATTTATTGAACTGGTAGACGTGGCTGTCGATGAAGCCAATTTCTTGAAAAACTTTCTCCGCTTAGCAAACAATGTGATGACGAATATGGCGGTCGCGAGGAAGAAAGCGCATGCTACTCCGACGGTCAAAAAGAGATAAAGTTCACATTGGGGAGAAGAGGAAGCCATTTTTGACGGATGGAAATCTGCAACATTAAAATAACGTTGCTTATTTTCCTCCTTTTTTCAAAACGCCTTCCTAATTTTCTCAGTTCATGTATCAACTTATGATATATGAACCTACCTTCAGAGCTTTTAGTTACGTCCTTACTGTGATATGTACTCAAATATTTGATTGGAAATTCCATAATGCCAGGAGAAAAATTCATTTGCAAGAACTTTTTTGTGCTAATTAGGCCAACGACGTCAAAATTGCCCGATTTATCTACGATGTTGTCATTTCGTTGGTTTACTGATTTAAAAACCTGCAAGATTTTTTAAATGTCATCAATTTCAATATCATTCAAAACATATTTCATGCACTTAACGATTTGTTCGTACAAACTCAAGATGCTCGAAGTCTTCCTTGCAGGATTTCTTTTATTTAACATCATGTCCAGAAATACATCTCAAGCTTGTTCTTAACTATGAGAAGTAATACACCATTTTGACAAGATTAATGCATAAATTCATAAATTCAAAGTACAGTAAATACAAATGACAGTATTAGCTGTGGACACGCTAAGCAATGGAAGAAATAGATATTTTCATTATTTTTTGAATATTCAGGCTTAACCCAATTTGAAGCCCAAGCTGTAAACTTACTTGGATTTTTTACATTGATGGCCATGCTCCTTTGCCAGTCCTTGGTTGAGTTGAAGAGCGAGTTGTGGTGCATGATGCCAGGGGGAACCGGACCTGTTTTGTAGGGCGCCCTTGCGGGGGGGGACAGCCTCGGAAGAGGACTCGCACCGCCTCCGGAGCCAGGGCGTTCAGCCGATGGTGGGGGCGTCGAAGTGGAGGCCGTTGCTTCCCGAATTTCACGCTTTTTCCTGCGGCCTTGATCGAATCCAGCGCAGTGGGTCTGTCGAAAATTAGTTTTTATTTTTGATTCAAGTTGCGCCATAGCTTGAGGGAGAATCATGGAATAGCAAATGCCATTTTTGCTTAGGAAACTGGTATTGTCAGGGCAACCTAAAGGTTCTCAATAAAAAGGGCATGTCTTAGTTCTTATAGTGAGGTATATTGAGGATAGGTAGAAAATTCCCTATCGTACATTTTTTCACAATTACGGTCAAACTATTACCAAGGTGTATCATTATATATTAAGGAAATTCAAAACGAATACACCTCAGAAAAACATATATTCATGATTTAAGTACGCATTTTCTTAATAATATTGTCTCGAGCTCTGCTTGCCGATTACTTTCATATGAGTAAAATTTTATGGACGTCAATTTCCTTCTATTCGTCTTTTTTCAAGTATGAAAAATGAACCAAGTTACTCGTGTTGAATTCAATTTCATTGATGTATAAACTATTCCTATGAGTAATGATAAAATTGCTAATTTTTCCTCATAATTTTGTTCTTGAGCCATTCGATTAGGTAACGTACCGATCAGGACATGTCATACTTATGACCTGGGAATGTCTTACCTAAGCTTGCCATGGATATGCAACCCTCTGTCGCTACAAAATACCGCTACGTGGTTATCTGCAGGTCCTTTATTAACAATCACATTTCTTAATGTACTTTCATTGTCTCGAAAGTAATGAAATTTTCCTGAATGACAACGCTCGTCTTCACTGACCCTCACAACCTCCAGATTAAAACCCGTGTAGAAAATTTGCTGGACGACCTTGAGGGGGAATGTGTGCTTGATCATCGTTTCCGTAAGCATTGAAAGAATTTGCCAAACAATTGATGAAATTTTGAGCAAAGATAAAATCAGAAGCATTGCTAAACGTAGCGTTAAAGCCGCTTAGGATGACAGCTGTGACTACTTACAAAAGAAGTTGATGGCTCTTACAGTTCCTTAGTGTATTTTTATCTCTAGCATTTCCACACGAATTAAAGTTTAATTACTAATGTTTTCAAGACTAAATTACGAGATAAACATGTGTTTTGTAAATAAATAGCCATATCTAACTTCGACTCTCACTTTTTGATTAGGGCAACAACATTTTTGTGTTCGACACCTACTTATCCATATACAGCCCTTAATCGAAAATAGTCATGTTTATGCCATCCCACACTATAAATTAAATAGAAACCTTCAATTCACGAGTGACCACAAAGAGATACCAAAATATTTACTTTATATAGATCAGATAGTTCAAGTCTGATAGTAACGCGTGTTCGGTCAGTTGTAACCAATACAAGCCAAACATTTATCTAATATTACGCTTAAATTACTTGATAAGGACTCACTGGTTCTAAACAGTCCTGCTCCTCGACACAGCCCACGACCTTAGCAGTGATCATGATGCTGTCGCCAGGCTGAATGTCTTGGAAGAGGAACACGCGGAACGTGAACTTGTTGAGCAGGCGGTTGCGATTGTTTTGTTCGGGTTTGTCTTGAGCAATGGCCTGCATTTGAGTCCAAATTCACAAGAGAAATTTAGATCAGAGCACAGTATTAAATGTCTCTAGATGAAAGCTGAACGTTTTAGATCGATAAAAGAGAGCTTTTTTATCTTGAAGAGAATTTCCCTCATGAATCCCCTATAACAGCATTTTGACGAGTTAACTCGATTTATCCATACTTTGACAGTCATTGAATTTGTGCTTCAAGTCTGTTTTAACCTGTTAGCTGTCACTTGTCTCGGTGGCGGCGGTACGTTCACACTGTCAGTGCAGGCGACAGTGACCGCGTGAGCCCAAAAACCACGACGTCCACAGTGACTTTAAGCAGTTAAAAGTGACAGTAAGTAACTGTATACACATGTCAGGCCACTGTCTGTCACACAGACACGCCACATGAAGACAATCATGCCATATCATACTTTTATTTCTCACCAAGTCTTCGTTTCTGAATTATGGTCCTATAGTCATCCAGCTCATTGGAGATGGACCTGCGTTTAGTTTTCAAGTTTTATCGTGAATTGCACAATGAAAAAAAGTTAAGCTAGGCAAGCGACAGGCAAGGGAAGCTCGGGACAGACTCCTGAAGAACGGCAGTCCCACAATTCAAGGGACTCGGAAAAACTGAAAGCTTGGCCGCAAATTAGAAATTATAAACTAGCATGCAACAAAAAACAGAATTTGTAGAACCTGACATTTATCACCAATCAACCGTTGAATAAAGCAAAGGTACGAAAGCGATAGAACTGATATTCACAAGCAATTATTTTGTTGTTGCTCGTTGAATTCCCACAAACAATTAAGAATTAATTGCCATTTTCTCAGTCCAACCATTCAAAGTTATTTACGTAAAATAATTGAAAAGTCGCTATGTTTTCCTGTAAAAATACAATTTGAGCGTGTTCAGGCATTACCTTCGTAGCGGTAGGTAGTTGCAATTGTTAGATGTCAGTTACGTGAGAGTGTGGCCAAAGCTATGCTCAGAACTCGTGTTAGCAGAACAAGGGGTATTTCAAAGTTTCAAACTATAACTAGTCAATAAACATCAAGCGTGAAAAATCTGTAGCTGCTCCCGGAAGTTGTGCCTCACAACACTGACTAAATTCGGTTGCCACATACTCTAGATCAAGCTCCTGAAATAATTTTTGAAGGAAGTCATTTTGTCTCATGTAGGTTACTTACAAATTCATCATATATAATTGCCATATTTTTCGCGACACCGTAGGTGTCAATAAGTAAATGAATTAATGTTGGATATTTCCGAGAGCTAAAACCTTGAAATTATCTTCCCAGTCAAAACAATGCTGCTAATAAAATTTTTACTTTAAGTTAGACTTAACCTCGTATGAGCACAAAATATTTGTTATACATGCACATATAAATTTGTTACGGGCGGACGTACGTCGCACTCGTGTATTTCATCACAAAGTTATCTATGTACGTTGAAACCGTTCGTTGAGTACCATCAATACATAAATACATGTAGATTGAGCATATATGTACGTTGATACAGGCCGTTGGGTACGTACGCTGCGTGCGCTGTTTGTACATGCATACTTTACAAACGTACGCTTGACTCGCCCATTATGTACGTGCGATATACGCATATGATGGTCCCTCATTTCCGCTTAGATATACAGTACAGTATAAATTTTAGAATATATCTATACAGCCAGTTCCATCGTCACCGAAATGTCTTAGCATAAATTTTTGTTCATGTGCCGCGCTTCAAAAATTACTCGCGAGCATTAAACGTCATCCCCCGCTATGCTTCTAACGCAATGCGTTAAAAACAAACTGTTTGTAGACACTCATAACTAAATTTCTCATAACTCTCTTAAAATTTCTTTTCACCTGAATATTCTCTAAATTCTGACGTATGGCGAACTGATTACACCAATGTCTGTGTTTTTCTGCATGCCTGTTTGCCTGCTAAGGCCTAGGGGCTCTAATTACGAGACTAAAACTCGAGTTTTCGACGCTAAAATCTCGCAGAAGCAAGGCATGTTTCGGTAACGAGAAGTTAAGGGAAGAACATTGAGTGACGACGTTACAGCAAAGCTATCTCAGAATAGTTATCGAGTACAAAACAATGCTTAAGAATAAGCATAAAAAACATGCAAAACAGAAAACGTCACAGATAATGAAGAGGCTGCTCTTTCATCCAGAAAAAAGTCCTTTAAATTTTCAAAGTTCAGAAGAGTTACGTAAGAATTGACGAAAATTACCAGAACATTTTCTACATTCTGTGTTTCACCTACCGTCACAAGTGCAGTCTCAGTTCGTATTGTCACCCAAAAGTCGTTCTACTAAACTTGAACTAATATAGTAACTCAAAATTTACTTAAACCAGCTGATCACTGAGCAATTTTCGAGTCTATACAGAATATTTCATCAAGAACAGCCGCTCTGCGACAGTAATCAGTAAAATGCATCAAAACCCCTTCTGCCAGCCCTGAGAGGAACCGTCCGTACCTCGTAGGTGGGGTTGTTGCAACCGTCGGGGAATACGAGCACGGCCGTGTTGCGGGGGTTGCTGGACGGGGTGCTGCCGGTGCGGTGCACAACCACCTCCACCATCCGACTGAACTCCCATCCTGCTCGACGCATCAGTGAGTAATTCCGAGCAAGAAAACTTTTTGCGTCAGTTACGACTTGATATGTAAAATAAATCTTGGGAGTATGTAAAATTTAGGTGCACTCAAAAAACCTTATCCCATATTCTTAAATTTGACAAGTATAATAAGGTTCTTATCCTCATCCTATCAATCTACTTGATTTTTCGCTTTCTTCAGCTAAATTATTTTACTGAAACTATACATAAATTACCATGGTATCTATGCGTTTCAAAGAAATTGGCACGTGATTACGCATGGTCTTCAATAGTTTTAGTTTTCACTGATATATTTCCATAAATAAATATATTTAGGAAATTAGGTGGCTCAGTACCTAAGCTTCAAATTCTTAAGTAGGAGCAAGCAACATCAAAAAGGTATTCGTTGGGGTATGAACGTCATGTATACTTATTTTCTCATCATGCATATGTTCACAACTTCTCTTTTCTTCTTTACATATCTTGTTCCGTTTTACGTTATATTACAAAACTTGTATAAAACATCCTACGGAGTACCCTCAGGAACTTTAACTAAGAACGTCCAGTGTGACACCGACCATTACCAGATCAAAATTCAATACACGGTTTCTCACACGCCATCTTTCGTTCGACTGTGAAAGATCGGCCCCCCACCCACCATCATTCGCTTTGACGATGGACCAGAGCTGCACCTCTTCTCCTAGCTCCAGCTCGGTGTTCTCCAGGACGCGCTGTGTGAAGCCTCCCGACGACGGGTCCTTCCTGAACAGCGCGATCTCGCACTGGAAATTTTGTCCGCCGCCCTCGAAAACGGAAGCCTCGCGCTCTGAGCTGCCCAGTGAGTACAATCAGTCTACACTGTCAAACAAAAACGTATTTTGCGAACAGACACACGTCAAGTCGCTAGTTTAACTATAATACCACGTATGCAAGTGCTGATGGCTGAGACGAAGGATCTAAATCAACAATATAACCTGAAACGTGGGTCTGTGCACGAAGGAAAGGGTCAATCTTTCCTAACAGTTTCGCGAACTACGTCGGATAAGTACAGGGTAGAGCAAAATGATCTGACACATTTGTAGGCTTAATAAAACGCAAATGAAGTAAAAAACAAAAGAGTGTTTTGACTTTTGAAAAGTTCATATAATGCCATTTTGTTTCATATTGTTTTAAAAATTAAATCAGTCAAATGGGATCCATTATTGCACACACTGTCGAAGGCGTTCACGAAAGTTGTCTATAACTCGGCGGCGTCAGATCATTTTGCCTGCCCCTGTCTAATGCAACGGTCATACGAACTTGGCAAGATCATCAGCGAAGAAGGAGTGAACTATAAACGAATTGTTTGAAATTCTTACGTTCATTTTGAAGTAAAGTTGTCGTTTAAAATTTTCCCTTCATTGGCTTGTATCAGTCGAAATGTATAGCTCAAGTTCATTCAATTCTTTCGACTTAGAAAGCTCAGTGAAAAAGTTCGAGTTTATTGGGCGAATTACATTTTCTTTTCATCTAAACATCTACATGAAGCCGTTTAGTACTATAAACTTAGCACATATAATAATTTATTAGGGCACTAAAGTCTTGAAACGTAAGCGTTATAACAAAGTTCAGACATATTTTCTTTTGCTCCCCGCCTTTTCCTCTTATTTTCTGTAATGGAAAGAGAATGAAATCCAAGAAAATGGAAACAGGCATAAAAATACGAGTTCTGAAGCTATAATTAGAAATCTTACGACAAACTGCTTGGGTTTGATAAGCCCTTCGAACCTATTCGTATTGGTGAGAAAATAATCCGTTAGATGAGACAAACCTGTCATTAGGTGGAGCAGTCAATAATATGTCGTCCGTATATATATTTTAAAAACTACTTGACATGTTTATTGATTAAATCTACAACAGTTTGACTCGACAACAGCCTTTGCATCTCTGGACATGTATACTTCTACTCAAAATTACCCTTTGTAACAAAATTTAGACGTGTATCATGTAATTCAAAAGTTATTTAACGTATGTGAATGATGAGGCAAAAAAATGTAATTCATTCACAATGGCTATATTCTTCACATACGGTCTCAAAATGTCAACAACATTCAACATCCACTGCAAAAATTCATGAAACGTCTCATTTTCCCAAACTACCAAATCGGTGCCCCACAGCTACCGAAGTTCACGAGTTACAATTTTAGGCAAACCATGACTGAAGCTATGAAGATAACATCGTACTTGGATTGCTGCGACGTATTGATGCTGACCGCGTGGGTGTCTTCAGCGGTGGGGTCCTGCGGCTCACACCTGATGTCCACTAGCGGGTCTTCGGGCAGGCGGAGACCGGGCAACACGGGGAACCGCAGCGTCAGGCACAGGTACGGCTGGTAAGTGGAGAACATGCGCGAAATAATAAAATATCAGCAAAAATTTTCGTTGTCCCTATGTTGAGGAATGAAGTTTCTTGAGCGAACACAGGCATAAATAAATGCAGAGTAAAACACAAGTACTGCTTAGACCCTTTGACTCCTCGGGCGATATATGATTGGTAATAGGGTATGTTAGTTAGGTTTGTCGGCTCGATACTATGAGGACAGGTGACCCCAGGGGGACACTGTTAGGTTACATTAGCAATAGACAAGTATTTGGAACTTGCATCTTTCGTGCCCACTTTACTTCTCTCAATTTTCACATTTTCTTCGCTATCTTTTCCTAGTCTTTTCTTCCTTCTCACCTTTAACCTGCCGTTAAAAGGCTCACGGGATCCTGTGTGGGAACACGCCTTGAGCATAGATTATCCGTTTTCTACAGTCCACACTAATTGTTCTCAATACTGAAGCGCAGCAATCTATATAACTACTGCTACTTAACCCATTAAATCCTACAGCGACAACTACATGTGCGTCAAGTGGAGGCGAACGTGTTAAGATCGATGCCTCCTATATCTACGTAGACCTGCCTCAGCGAAAAACCAACCCATTCGGTGACAGAAGAGGGTGAAAGTAGAGCAGGAACAGAAAGAATGAAAATAACAACTGCCTCTGTTTCTGAAACTCAGGAAAGTTTTAAATCCATGGTCAAAATGAAAATCGGAGCAGTACAACCAAAGAAATTGAAGATTCATTTATGTTTCTACTTGGTCATTCGAAGTCTAATAGAAAATATGCTGTTCCTGTAGCTTTGTTGCATGCAGCTGAGCAAAGAAATCGTTGTTTTCTTCAACATTGTACTTTCAACGCCAAGTGCTTCGATGGAGGCACCTGGAAGAATGTTTCAGTCCTGGGGACGGAGACATCTAAATCTCAGTCAGTCATCACTAATGATATTGGAAAGTAATACAGTAGTTGAAAAGCTTGATCTGCAGAAACCATTTTCTTCTTGGGCACTTGTCCTACCATTTTTTTTTTTCTAAAACTATCAACATTTGGCGTGAATTTTCGAGCAATAACGAGAAACATCAGTACTTCTTGGATTTGAAATCTCTGTCAAATTCTTTTATTTTGGGGTTGGGTTTTCGCTCCGACTGGTGTTAAAGCTCCCTACCCGCATGAAGTGGGATCCAACGACAGCAAATTGAAGGGACCATTTAGTAAGGACTTCAGAAAACATGCATTTTGTGCACAGGTGTGTTTCCACACAGGATTCCCCGCGCATATAAATAGCAAATTAAGAAGGAAAACAAGATAAAGAATAATCAGCGTAGTAGGCATGAAAATATAAAGAAGCTAAGTGGGCCTAAGAGATAAAATCCCGAAGGTCTAGCAAAGGCTGAGGTAACCAGACAGTGAAGGATAGTGTGAAGTAAGTTGGTGCTGAATCATATAAAGGTTACTGCATTAGGTATTGGTGATATGCAGCAAAACATTGTCGTTTCATGTGAAAAATTGTATACTTTTCAGCAGATTTTAAGCCATCGAAAAAATTTACTTATTTTAATATTTGCGTGAGTCACGCCTTTCATCACAACAAAATGTACCGAACTCAGAAACCAGCTTTAGTGAGGGTTCAAAAAAGTATTTCAGTAAGTATGAAAGAATTCCTTTCTTATTTTTAGTTGGGTAAAACCCAGTCAATTTTACGTGAACAGAAGGTGAAGGGGACGATGTTTACCAAATGTGCATTTGTATAAAATGCACTAGCATCTGGGCCTCACAGCTTCTACATACTAGTGTTGGACTAGTGTACAAGAACCGTAAAAGGACTACAACCTTCATCACTACTGCCTAAACGCTCAATTATTCTTCGTCGCAAATTCTTCAGAGCATCAGATTAAAACCGGTTCTTGCCTCATCGTGATCATGAAGCTCTAAAACAAAACTGAAGTATAGGATAGAATTTTCATCGAAATTGTTCACTCTACTGTCTAGAACTTTCTAAAAATATTTTAAATCCGTTGTAAACGCCAGGTAAAAGCATCTTCAAAACAATTCTGCTGAGTGGTTTCTTGTAGTTTTACGTATAATACCTGAAGAAAGGAGTTGAAATGGTTTATTTTTTGAGAATTATTGGTGATTTATTTAGAAGATTTATGTTACCCAACCGGAGTACATTTGTTCAGTCTCATATTGTTTATTAGTCGAAATAGAGCGTTGGCGATCCACATCAGTTTTCAAAGTGATGGGTAAATATAAAGTTCCACATCAAACACCATGTGGTGATATAGCTTCGTTAATGAGAATGAAATTCATATGAATATCAAAGAAAAATTCAAAACATGTCCATAAAATGCCCTCTGACAGCAAGGAAGTTTTCATCAAACGATTTTATCAGCTGTGTAAGTTTTAATTGCATGGTAAGGCATAAAAAATCTTACGTTTTCATCGGGCATCTTCTGCGATGTAGAACCCGTGGAATGAGTGAATATCCGAGACCAGTTCCATCCAGTGAGCTCAGCTCCAGCATTTTGACATTTTGATAATTTACAAGGGATGACGACGACGAATGCCAGCAAATTCAATCCGTTGTGACTTTTCCTTTTGTTTATACTTAAAAGAAAAGTCTTCCAATACCGTTATCAAACTCCCGAGGATTTGAATAGAGTTCCGAGATGAAATTGACAATGACATAGATCACAGGGAAAGTCATGGAGAACTTCCATGAACATGAACGACTACCGTTAATTTAATGGGATTTTTACACAGCTCACAGTACTCCATTTTGTATTAACAAACTACGGTACATCATTGGCAGCTTTGCTTATTAGCTATGATCCTCCATCGTTCTTATGCCTGTGATCTCACCTTGCTGCCCTCTGAACACTCCTCGACGCCACAGCGCTCGAGGTCTGTGATGGCCAGGCTGAGCGCGTTGTTGGACGAGACACTGACGCTGCACGACGGGTCCGTTAGGAGGTCCACGGTCGGATTCTTGTGGAGTAGAGGGACGGAATTGGATCCGGAGGGCAGGCTGATGAACGCCTTTAAGGTGCCGATTCGCCGCCCCACAACGCATCTTATTCCTGTTCGTTGATTGATTAAAATTAGTAAAGGGTTTTGTGACGAGTTTTTCGGTACTCATTCAAAGCCTCATACACGGAATCACAACATGCCAAGCAGTGTATTATGTGGTAGTTCGATAGCTATGTTAGAGGGCATGTCAGTGCCAACGTGGAATCAGTTTCTGGATATCTGAATCGACTCGGCTTTTGTAGTGAAGATACGCAGGCCCAAAATAGCAAAGTTCAGGAATTGAGTTCATGTCGCCAATAGACTGCATAAAAGTCTTTTTTTAATTAAACCGAATTTCACACTTTTGAGAAGCTTTCAAGAGCACAACCAACGAAAAGCATTTTTGATTTCCTGTAACATTAGTGTCCGTGAAATGCCATAGATTCTTCATTTCAAAATTGCTTCCTTTAATGTAAAAGGAAACATTTTTTTTGCATTTAGCGAGACCAACTAAGCGAAAGTCGGCTTGAAAGTATGCGAATTATTGAAATTCTAGAGTGAGGTATACATTTTTGTGAAACACCCTGCATAATTACTGCAGTATGTCACCACTTCAATACATCATTGCTGTCCTTATATGATAATATTATCGACAACACAATTATCAAAATTTTCGCTGGTGTTAATGTTTTCTCTGTGGCACACGACAGTCGCTCAACAGGCCCGAAGGCAGCATCGCTGACGAGCAAGGCTCATATTGTACAATAATCTTTTGACTATCGCGGGGATACTTGCGAGAAAAATCCCTCTGAGAGGCGGAAATCCGCGAAGTAGAGATACGGCTGGCTAAAGGATTCCTCAATCACTTGTTACGTGAAACGACGTATTATTTCCTACAGTGGGCCTTCGCTTACTCCTTTAACAAATAAAGGTATCTGGGATATTTATAGCAATCTAAATACACGAACTTGCCTGTCTGTATAGAACGTGCAATAGGCAGGAATAAACCATATCTACGTGGGAAGGTCTCTAGCTATGAAAAGTGATTTTATAAAGCAGCAACCCACACTTAGGATTGTAGATTGGGATGAATAACCGTAAAAAATGAATTGGGGCCAAAGTTTTATATGCAACTTACTCTATTCGTTGAAGCTCTTTATAAAATGCCTTGATATCGGAACGTCTCTCAAGCACGGGGCTACAATCTACACATAGAGTAGAACCTACACGTATGGATTAGATTTCAACTATTCAAATTATAATCATTTTAGTTTTTTATTGCAAAGGTACACCCTAGCTTTTTCTTACCCGTAACTTGAGGCTCGTCAGAATTAAGCATGGTTGCAGGAGGCATGATGGCCGGAGGCACGGGGGGAGCCGGAGGCGAAGGGGGAGCAGGAGGCGAAGGGGGAGCAGGAGGCAGGGGAGGAGCAGGAGGTCTAGGCAAAGAAGGAATTTGAGGAGGCTTAGGGAAAGGACGATTAAAGGAAGGAGGTCGCGGCGCAGGGGGTAGTGCAGCGGCCGGAGGACGAGGGATGGTCGAAGCGCCGAGCGATTGACCGAAGAGAGAAGTGCCGTCTCCAAGGGTGGACGATGGGGGGCCGATGGACGGAGGGCCGATGGATGGAGGACCGATGGACGGAGGCCCGATGGATGGAGGGCCGATGGATGGAGGGTTGATGGCGCCTGGGGGACCAAACCCAGGCGGGTGCGACTGGCGTTTGCTGCTAAACAGAGAGCGTTCCGTCGTCGTCGCCTGCACAGTCAGAAAGGAAGTAACGGGGATTTAGGTGGAGCTAGGCAGCGTTCATAAAATTTTCACACAAAAATAATGGATTAGGAGACATCAGTTTAAGTATTACAAATCATTCAATTTTAACTAACGCATCATGCTAAGTAAAATATTAAGGCATCATTGCAAACACTTGAATCAATAATTTTTGAATCATGTCTAAAGTAAATGAATAATACGAGAAAATTTATCTCCATAAATTTATATTAAAAGATTGTCGACTTGAGATTTACAAAAACTTCAGTTATATTGACCAATTGTTTCTTTGCAAAGTATGCCTCGAGTTAATGTTTTCACCAGTCCTCCTTGGCCCCAAGCCATTTTGAATAATCATTAGAACCAAATCTAACTACAGTCCATAAGATCAGTGAAGTAGCTCTTGAGAACCGACTTATTTCGTCGGGATTATGCAGACTCATCTCGTTCTTATCGTGTGTCTTTCTTTAAATCGTGTAACTTTTGTGGTAATAAATTGTTTACATCGTTTACTTACCCTGTACCCGCAAAAATGACAGGCTTTCTTGCTCTATAATTTTATTCCAGTTCTCACAAATTTACAAAAGGCAACTTCTCCTACACAAGTTCCAACGCAACGGTCTCCGTCTGTTGAGAGCGGCAGATTGCCTAGTCTTTAGTAAGCGAGGCAATTTAGAGCATAAATCGGAATTTTCATCACCAGTAAATGTTTCCTTGCCTCATTTGGTTGGAGGGGAGGACCGAGAGGCACTGACAAGTCCCTTGTTTGACCGCCATGGCTGCTCGAGTGGTCGCCCACGCTGCTGCTGATCGTTTTACTAACACTCGTTGATGTCTGACGCCAGCGGTTGCGTCTCGGCAGACGAGACGAGATGGCAAGAAGCAAACGCCCTCTGCTCGTCACGGGGCTGGCGGTGCGTAAATAAATGGGCCTTTATTTTAAGCTTAAAACTGAGACGGCAAATTGATGCTCGGCCGTCAAGTGTTAAGTATGTTTTTGATTGTTTATCATGGTTAATTCATTCGTTAACAGAACTCAGACAAGTGAAAAATCGATATAAGAGGGGTATTTTCATTTTAACTCTTTATCTTTATGCCTGCGACTGCTAAAAATTTGCACTGACGGTTTTTATTTAGCGTATTTTTGCACGCGGACCGTAGTCTAACTTGCTGGTGGTTACCCGCTGATGGTGAACAAACGACCTATTTAACTTTCACGGGTCTAAGAGAGAAGTTAAACTTGAGTATTGTTCTTAGAAAAAACTTTGTTCGTTCATCGTTCAGTACAAAAAAAAAACATAAATACTCAAGAAAAACTAAAACACGTCATTCCTATTGAAAATCAGTTAATGAAAAGGTAAGATACATAAGTTCGTGTTGAAGTACCTCACTCACAGCGTTTTATTGGAGTTTACTTCCGCTGTCAAATTTGTTTGTTCTTCCGTCTCGGCGTCTGCGGCGCTGCCTGCCTTGAGTAGGGCACCCAGCATCAAGACTGCATAGGTCAGCCCGACAGCGGCGCAATACGGCACTCTCCTCGTCATCCTGCTCTAATTCCAAGAAATAGCCCTTATTTTCGTAGTTTTTCATCTCCATTATACAAAAAACTATAACATCGATATAATATTTACTCAAATTTCATTTTGCATCTTTTGTTCATGTCTAAGTTTAATTTGACAGCCTCCAAACCCTGATTTAAATCAAGGAAAATGTTTATGTTGTTTGATTTTGCTTCAGATTTTTTAAGCCATGCCTTCAATCCCAATCGAATTCATTATATTTCTAAGTCCTAATTTGAATACCTGCTGTGCATTACAATGTTTACAAACGTGTAGGTTTATAAACTACTATCCACTGTTGGTAGCGCTCTAGTTCAAGGTTAAGTTACATTACTCCTCCTGTTATACTACCTCTTGATTCCCTTACAGATACTCTTAGGTTATTGTCATGATGTTACTGGTCACCCGAAATGGCTCACTGAAGTGAGACAGTACACTGAGAGGTGATAGTGGTGGAAGAAAAAATATCAAATGTATGTACTCTCTTACGATAACAGTTATCATAGATGATACTAATACCAGTTTGCAATTCTTGAGCAACGCATCAAAGTCGCTAACAACATTTTTTCTTCACCCCAAATTAATATGGATGAAATTCATCCAAATGAGCCTTCTTTCTTCTTGAATTTCATTCATGTGCACTGAAAGCTTGCCAGCAAAAAATGTTCTCGCAGTGGGATGCTGGCTTTGTTTATAGTTACTTGTATCTTATTAGGTGCGCCTTAACCAAAACCATAACTTTAGTAACTGTTAGAACAAAATTCTCCTCATCACAAAAAAAAGGAAGAATTTCATGTTACAAATAATTTTCTCATTCATCCATAATCACACGAGAAGTTATGTTTTTTCTTAAGAATTTTGGTTCTACAATGTGACAAATTACCCTTTGCTGCCTAGCAAGTCAATTAGTAGAATTTATCCAAATGCTAACTCCATTTCCAAAAGGGATGAAAAATTCGATTGCGTTATTTCCACTACTTCTATGCCTCGATTAACGCGGAGTTGGCAGTAAAATAGTGAGATGAGGCGTCATAAGTTACAACAACATTTTTTTGAAAAACTCCTCTCATCAAAAATCGAATTAATTTTTTGGTTAACTTTTAGTCAGTGCGGCTTAATTGAACTTCATAGGTTTTCCTTTACAATGGGAAGCAAAGGTAAAAAAAAAGAGGCTTGACTTAAGATGAAGGGCAGCACGCCCACGAGTGACGCAAGCATATTCAAGAACCAGTTTATCCCTCAAGCCAAGGAAAGGTTTAATGCTTAAAGCGAGATAGCTGTGAAAGCAGTGCTATGGATGATCCACTCTTAAATTTCTTTTGCTGATCCGCTCTTCAATTACTTGTGCTGGAGAAGGAAAACATAAGTTACTCATTTGATCCGATCAAACTAAGTGTATATGGAATCCCAGACCTGCAGTATCATTCAGGCTTTTAAAGACGAACTTTTATTCAGAGCAGCGGATGAACAAAGGTACATTATAAATGTCAGATTGTATGAAATGTGCTATGAATCCTAATTCTGTTCAGTGTATATTTAATTCAAAATGAACGAATTTGGTCTTTAAGCAAACTAAGTTGAAATTGCGTGATATCACATCGCATTGTAGATCGTTTTAGTTTGATTTCGGTACCAAAATCAATCTCTTTACCATTTCAGCTTTAGATTTCTTAAGTATGAAATCTAATGAAATCTAAGGCCATCCGATGTTCCAACTAACTCATTTCACCACACCCAGAGCTTGAGTTGAAAATAGTTAACTGGGTCTTTGCAGAAAATCAATTTTTGCTTCGCATATACTAAAGTCTTATCTGATTTTGTCTCAAATTCTCACCTTAATTTGAATCACCTTCGTGAATCTGCTCGTCTCGCTATCAATTTTATTCTCTGAAAGCGGTATTTGAATGTTGAAGATCCTGTTATTCACACCGTTCAATCATGTTTCAAATGAGCTCCCTTGCCTTCAGTGATGAATTTTTAATGATCTTCAGCAAAAGAATAGGCTAGAATGCGACAACATCAAAAACCAAACTCGTTATAATAAGCGCCCCTCAGAAATCAATAAGACTTGTAATTGAAACAGTGAAATCGGTACGTCAGGGTTGCGAGACAGTTTTTCTAAATTTGAGGCTTCTTTCGCTATCAATCGCCTTAAACTCGATGAAATAAATCTGATATTTCTTCATTTGTACATTCTAAATTTATTCGAGTTCTGGGTTTCAATGTAAACAGCAATTTTGTACTTTAACGATCATCCGTACTCAGTTTAAGGAGACTTCAACGCTCGCCAAGTAATAATCCTTCGCAAAACTATCATACAAATAGAATTACTGCGTTAGTTTTCTCTTCTCATAATGAAACCCTGCTTATAATTGATCAGTACTTCACTCTTACATTCAATAACTCAACTTGAAGTTCTTTGTCCCAGAAAATTAGAGCTTTATGAGTATTCAAATCCCCTAGCACTAATTTTTTTTAATTATATTTATCCCTTCTTCTGAACACATCCAGTTCTGTCCTTCACCTTACAGCTAGAATTTTAATTTTAGTAATAAGCCATTATTTTTAGTTATTGATGATGGCTTTTCAGTAATATATTTATTAAGACAAAGTTATTGTATTATAAAGCGAGTCTATAAATAAGCCGATTTCGTTTTCTCCGGTTTATGTATTGAGATATCCATAAACTAACAGGTACGTTGAACTCTTCATAGAAAATTCCATCTCTCATTGTTTATTTTCCTTCTAATCTTTCCTATAAACAATGAAACGATCTTTGTCCTAGTTTTTGCCAATTTTCCCCACTGTATATTACGTCAAAACCTCATTCCATTCTTACGAATTGTTCTTCACTGCATAATTTAGATATGGCTGTGCACATTGCTGTCTACCAACATTTACTATATTCTGGAGCACTTGATAATATCAAAACGCCCAAGTTGTTTCATGAACCAGAAATTTTTATTTTTTTGCGATTGTAGATTTTATTTACGTACGCAGAAAATAATTTGTAAACATTCAGAGCTAGAATTACAATAAAATTTCCACAAAGAAGGTATTGAAATTGACCTGTTTTATTTTATACAGTGACCAGAAGGAAGCACATGGAATTTTATTCTTAAAGGTATGTCTCAACTACATTACGCATCACTTTCGATACCAGTTCGAACAGCCACCCCTTTAGGTATTGGACCACGGAACAGCTACAATATCTTCGTATATGGTCACATAATTGAAAGAAGAATACAGAACAAAAAATTCTCGCGTCAGCTTTATAGCCGAACCCTTATCTGACACCAGCAACAGTTGGTTCTAACGCCCCGGCTATTTATGGTCAGGTAATCACTTTCTGTAATCTTTATCCTGATCTTCTGGACGTTTGCGAGTGTCAATAACCTCGGTGTGGCGACTGGTATACGTCAAGTTTTTCTGTGATGCTGGTGGAGAATTTATGAGAAGCACACCTGCTAGCTTCGTGGATGCTTGTTGCAGAACCCAGGTGTGTCCTGGCGGTCGTCGCTTCATGAAATCTAAAGCCTGACATTGATTTTAATGAGACGTTACGAATGTATGATAGTGAAGTGAATCGAATCCAAGTCTTATAATTATTTTCGTTCCTTCTCTTTGGTAACTCTAAAAAAAGAGTGTGCAACAGATTTCCTAACTTGCTCCTTAAGTATTTCTAAACCCTTTTGACTGAAGGTCTCAAGTGCAGTTTGTTCTTCCAAGAAGTAAGGACTGGTTTTATTTATACGTAGAGTAATAGCTGGAGTCGAAATTGGTATCTTCTTGTACCTCTGCAAGGATAACCATGATAATTTTTGTACTAATTTTCACAGTATAAAATATAATTTGAGAACGTGATCCATTCTCTAAATTCTAGCATTCATCATTTTAACAAATAAAAAGCGTCATTCTAAATTCTACAGAAACATATCAATCATATCCCATATCTTGTATTTAATCGCCCTTACTACATCGTGGCTTAGCTCTTTAGATGTCGGCGCGGTGTATTGAGGATATCATACAATCATTCTTTATTTCAGATTGTATACAAAACTCAACAGCTCGGCCTGAAACCTGTTTTCAGCTGGTTTTCATCACACAAATTGGCTGGCTTTATTACATACGTATAAATTTAGTGGGAAAAAGTTTTGCATCCACTTTAAAAATTGAACTACACTATTACTATGATTTTAACGGAGTTAGTCTTCCGAATAATTCTCAGCTTTACCAGTTGAAACAGTTACTAAAATGTACTGTATTCGCACAGGGAAATGAAAAATTCAAGTTTAATGTCGTTTTAGTAGCGAAAGCAACTGAACAAAAAATATTACCTAAATCTGCACTCAAAATTTTACACAAGATTTGAACGATCTCAAAGCTGACACGGAAGTTTCATATTCTCCCGAATTCTACTCGGCATTGAACCTTAACACTATTCTATTCATTAGTTATACATTTTCATTGAAATTCACAGCACATCGTACGCAATGAAACGCGATAAGGCGTGGAAATGTGGTCAAATACTCGAAAATATTACGACAGTACAAGCTCATGAAGGCAGGGATGCCGAGGTCAACACTCCCGTGAACATTCCTGCATGAATATGCAACAACAGAGCTCAGTTCTCCCCAATGAATATTCTAATTGCCCACTTTAGCGATCCAGACTGTTTGTTTGATATTATTTAAAAGGCTCAATTGTATAGCCCCAGCATGAGTTAATTTAATGATGTAAATTAACGACTCTAGTGCGAAATTCTTCAAAATGTTCGTATCATAATGTGATACATATTCTCTGTCCTTGTTCAAAACTGTGTTAAATTCGTGGAATGAAACTAAAAAGTTCAGTTCTTATACTCTCGAGAGAGAATGCAAGTAATAACATTAACCTCTCAAAACTACTCTTAAAGACTGTAACTTTCGTCAGTAAAATTCAGAACATTTTTTCCCCTTGTGAACTATTATGCTTTAAATTGATGTAGAGGATTGCTGAGTTGAAAGGTATTAACAATGGGTGCACACATTCCCTTGGCAGAGTGAGACAACGACGGTCACACAGCTGAAAGCTCCAACATACCTGTAGAACAGGTAGAACTGTTTTCGAACCCGTAAGATGCAGCGACTTAACTAGACGAATTTTCCTTACTTCCACGTTTGCAAATAAAGCAAATTTCACAAAATACATTTATCCATTTAGTAATCGTTCCTGTTAAGGGCTAATAAAAAAATTTAGAGCATCCGTACAAATTATTTTCACACCTCAATTTTTGACTCGATCTACAAACAACGAAAACAACCCCTCGCTCAAAAATATGGAAAATTTCTACCCGAACTTTTATTATTTTTTGAACTGAAAATTTAGGAATCTTAAAAGCTATAATAAGCTCTAAACAGGATACTGATTGAGTCATAAAATATTCGTTGTTGATCAATCATGGCTGGAATGCTGTGATATATCAGGAAAATGGTACAACGATGCGCAAATAACTCGAAGATGCGTTCATCGATCCTGATCTTTTTCAAACTATTCCAAATCTTAAAGCTTAAAACAACGATCGTGTTAGGCTCATACAAACTTCTGACCACATAACTTTATTTTCACCCACTCACCGTTTCAGCAATTGAGGATAGTTCACACTGCACAACACGCACCTCACTATTCTGCCAATTATTGCTCCAGATTTCAGGGTCGCCACCACGCACCGCGGTCCCGTAGGTGCACGCAACACCAACACCTGTCGCTTCGCCTCAACTGAAGCCTCATCGAAACCGAAGCTTCCCCAACAAGGCAGGAACCAGTGCGAGGGGAACGACCTTTCCCATAAGGAGACACCGACGCCTACAACAACTCCCACAACCTTGAACGCTGTTCGCCGCTTGAACTTGAATATAATGAACTCAGATAACGTAAGTTCATCGCCGCATTTTTGAGAGCGTGAACAAAATGAGGATCTTGAAAGAAGCATAAGCCCACTGAGGGGCTTAAGAACTTGAAGTTAAATGCGTTCTTAGTTACGCGATCTCATGTGTATTTGAAAGCAAAACTGAGCGAAAAAATAACGCTCAGTGAAATTATGTCGTTCTGTTGAAAAAGGATTTATACATAAGCTTAAATTTTTAGCACTTAGCTGAAAACCCCATGTTTTAAATTTCATTTGACAATTAAACTTCCAGGAAAAACAATTTTCTTCTTACTGTCTCATGGAATTTCAAAAAATTAACACGGAAGTCCCGACAGTTTTACAAACGGACGCGCATGTTTTGGATCAATTTTTTTAAGCTTGATTCATTACACTCCAAAATGGGAACTTCATAGCTTTATCGAAGCATTTCAGCCACACATCGAAAGCAAAGCGCATCTATATTAGCCGAACGCACCCTAAACAAGGCAGTGCATCTGCCCCATCCATCTTTGCGGCGTGAGTGGCCTCTCGAGCTAAACGAAGCGTAGTATAATTGGAAGAGTCATTTCCGGGACTCTTCGTTCAAATGATGGACGTTTTTGGCAACGGTCATGTCACGGGACTGCATAGGTAGCATGAGTTACTCCTGTGCCTCTCATTTACTCTTCGACACGCTTTAAGTTTTGGCAGTTAAAGTTATGAAAAGTTAAGCAACACGAAAGGCCAATGAAGAGCTGGACAGTAAACATGTGAACTGACGCTAAACATTGACATACATAGAGTAATCTATTAATTTACTTCATCTATATCCCTTTCAAGGTTACGTCATTAACAAGTTTAACTGTTTGTCAAGCGACTCGACAGGATGGGAAACGTATTGGCTTGCCACAAGGAACCTCAGAGCCTTATTAGGGTCGAGAGTAAATTTGAGCTGCCATCTTCAAATGACCCGAAGCGGAGGGTAATGAGAAGCAAGACTCCGTAGATGGCAATAAATAGGGATCAGTGTCCTTACAATAGAATAAAAAGTTTTCAATTTAATACGCCCTCTCATGACATTATGCTACTAAATGATTTTACACTACGAAACTGAAACCAGAAATGTCAATAGAAATTTCGTTCATACATGAAATTGGGTTGCCTTTATACAAGCATGCTATTATCCATAATGCGTACCCAGCAAGACCTCTACTAAACGAAAAACCTTACTGGCCGGTTCTCGATCCTGCTTCTATCTTACGGCGTTTAAAAAAATTGATGTATAAATAATGAGTGGCGCAGCCGGTCTAGTAATTTCGCAGCACCAAAACTTGAGTGCAGCGAGCGGTCATGGGCCGCTAGGGGCCTTGTCTATTGAAGACAGATGCTCTACGAGGCTGCGTTTCTGCATGAATAAATGATAGACAATTACTCAGCTATTTGATTAAATGGCTGTGAACTATATGATGATCCTATTGGAATTATTGATAGTTATCGAGATAATTTTCTGAAAATGAATGTATAGCGCATGGTTAACTGAAATGTATAAATTTAGTGACAAAATTCGTAACCGGTAAAAGTTATTTTTGGAGGCGGTTGCATCTCGTGGTAGAATTACTTTAGCGATGTTAATGAAGTAAACGAGGTGCACAAGATCGATGCCCTAGGGCGTTGGTCGAAGTTTTCACCTCTATGGGGCCTTGACGGCTGCAGTCGCTCTGCACTTTTGTGCTTTATGAGAATGGTCTGCACATGTTGAACTTTTAAACTCATGAAAATTACTCCAGCTTTTCAACGACGGGCGACGTTTCTTCAGTATGTATTAAATATTGCAGGTCTTCGTACCCTCTGCAAGTCTTCATAGAAAAAGTTACACTGAGATTTTTTGTTAGTGTTCGTCGGTCTAATGCTGATGTCCACCGAGTTTTAAAATCGCTCTCGACAAAGATAAACCCAGTTTTTTAGCAGAGGAGCCCTGCGTTTAGATCTACGAGCTCATATCGAACAGGCGTAAAAAGATTATAAAATAAATAGTATGTACGCCCGTTAAAAATACCGAGTTTTAATGAACAAATTAATTAATGAATGAACATATTTTCAACGGGGGCACAAAAATAAGCACATATTAATGTTTAACTAACTTTCGTGAATGTTTTTGTTAAAAAATTATTCGGCACTTAGACTGATATGCAGTATCCAATTTACAAATTCATAAATACTTCAAATTTGTGCTATTATTCTCCTTCAACCGGAATAAATTGTATCCGTGCTACCAACTGACTGAATATGAATAGCAGTGATGTTTCAGTATTGTTTCTAATGTAATAACTGAAAAATTAATTTTTCTCTATGTTATTCCTTCAGAAGAGGATATTATTACATATACAACATGTACACAACGGATATTATTATGATAGATATATCTACTGCTATCATAAAATATAAGCATTCGCTTTGTATGACTATGTGACTCTTAAGTATTAAATGTATTAACAAATCTCGTCAAATCGAATGACCAAAACTACTGCAAATTTCCGTATCTTAAAATGTTTTTCCCTGCTGAGTATGATAATATAATCTAACACAAGTACTGGTTTAAAAAAGGTAAAATGAAATGAAGATTGAATATGAGTAACTTCATTTTTTGAATGTATGTATATTGCAATTTTGTTCCATAAAAATAATATTACAAATACTTTTATCTATTATTCATTTTATTTCACTTTTAATTAAGAAATAAAGGTGCCAGAATATTTCACCACACTTTGTACCATGGCAACATTATTCCTGCACGACAAAACTGACAGCCGAATTGAACTGTGTACTTTAGTAAACTTAAAGTAGAGTATTTGAACATTCGTTAAATGTATCATTTCGAAGATATTCAAGGCAGACATATGCAGTACAGTTATTTTGCGGCAATTTATTGAAGGTAATTGTACCCTTGTTTAGCAAGTGTATACGGTAATGGGACCCAGACTCTTCAAATCTTTGCCCAGAGATCTGACAGAATGCGATGGTTTCTTGGACGTCTTCAAGAAGCTGGATAACTTTCTACAAGTTGTCCTTGATAGACCGCCCTTGCCTCACTATCATCAGATGGCCTAGGGAAACGGTTTCATTCAACAGCTCGCGGATATGAGAAGGCACACCATGCACACAAAGCGGCGGCACCCCAGCTTGGCCAGGGCATAAAGGCGCAAACATTTTCAAGAAGATCAAGGTAAACGAAGCGCGCCCCGAATCGATGTTTCATCTTGCCGCCATTGTGTCGCGACGTTCACTGAGCGCCATAGTCATTCTCACGAGTATTTAACCTTAGCAATCGCACAGCTCAAAAAATACGCATTTCTCAACGCTGAACAGTTGCCCGACTTTAATAAATTCTATCACGAAATTTCTTTTGACAAACATCAGGTTTAACAGATTTAGATTTAGGGACTTGAGATAACAACAAGTCTCGTTGGCTGGAGGAATGTTTCCAGTATGGAGTGTCATAACTCATTAGTTTCGGTGAAAGTTTTAGTCATTTAGGTGATATATAAAAATTACTCTGCTTTACTTATACATAAATACTTTTTACACACTTTCATGTTTTTCTTATGCGAACTATTGATAAATATCCCTAAAAAATAATTAAATATTATTTTTAGTAAGAAATTAAGCTAGCTTGAATCACTTCTACCTTCCATGAAGATCAGCATCAAAAATATATTTTTGGCGTTCAAGTTCTATTTCCTCAACCAGAGGAAAGGAATGTCACCTTACGTCTCACTATAAGATTAAAAATGTTTTTTTTTTATTTTCGAATATCAGTCTCTCGTTTTTTTCTAATTTTAACACCTAGTAATTTTTTACTTTCATTTTTTTCAGTGTTGTCTGAGGCCAGTATTTTTCTGCTTTGCTCTCATGATTATAATGCATTTATTGTCCATCATTTCAGATTTTTGAACACTTTCAAACTGTAACTGCTGTATTTGAGTTGACGTAACTTAGACACCCTCACAAAGCTCGCTTGGTTGGGCCGCGCAGTTTCAAAAGGCTTCCACTAACTCACGCTCGGTTGCTGGAAACAGCCCCGCCCGAATCTGTTAACTTCTGTGTCGGTCCTTGTTAGAGGAGACAGATGGCTTCATTTGTTGAGGCTTCAAAAGGTAGGTAATTTTGACGCCCTATCATGCAAACGAGTCGGTCAGGTGTGAGCTGGAGTGTGTTGGTCAGGTGCAGGGAACGGTCGCCATCGATCAGCGGCAGCGGTAGGAGAGCTTGCTGATAGCATCGCGTCGGGATCCGGAGAAATTGAAATGAAAATAAATTTAACGTTGGGAGCCTTCAGCATCCAGCCGTATGTGATTCTGGGTATGTTGAGGACAGTATTTTGCATCCTAACATAGAATAATAAATAAATAATACCTTCGATCGAAAACTGTTCATCAGTTTTTACTTTTCCCTCAAAAATAGACATATGTAGACAAACAAAATAGTCTCCGTCTTATCCATAAATGTTTCTTATCTTTTAACTTGTCATTACTTGGAAAGCTACGCTGAAAAATTCTATTTCTACTTGAGATAACAGTCCACATCCCTAGTATACTGTGATATCATATTTACGACTGTTCTCACGTATCCATACATGGTACAAAGTATACGCCTGCATTTCCCGTTTGAGTATAATCAGCTTGGGAGTTGCCGTACGGGATGAGAGTTTTATGGCATCTCGGTTCTTGTGCATTTTATGTCTCCTTTGCCCATTACGATGGAAACCCTAAGTCTACATTTTATGTACCTTCAAAAGTAGTTCATGTATAAGATTGATACTATTTACAAGAGATTGGACTTTCCTTCGAGAGTCTTTAATACCTTTGTATGTGTGTCAAAATTATTAATTTGTCTTGTTTCCCAAGTTTATATTTAGACCAATGAAATTTATTGACTCGTTCATAGAAGTTTTAGTGATGCCGCCGTACCAACTCAATTAAGATCTTCAAGAAATATGCTTACGCTTTGCTTACATTTTTCATAAGTATACTACAGCACTTAAAATACGAAGACGGCTTGACATTAATAATTTAAATCTGCTCAACAGCTGTAAAATCGTAAGACTCCATCAAAACGGATGGTTGTCTTCTCTGTCTTAGTTTTTGATTTCCAAAACAAAATAACCTCTCGCAAAATTCCTTCCCTGATAATTCATTGAAAAGTTTTGTGATTTTCTACCTTAAGATTGGGGCTCGAAAGGTAGAAATAAAAATGAATATATCGGTGGTCCAGCCAGAATTCCTTTCGATTTTTCATTTGTCCTCCAGCGACCAGCCCTGATCTGAGGTGCAGATTCACTCAGCGCCGCCTCAACAGGCGAACAAACAGCGGCTCAGCAGAGGTCTTTGGCGTCGCTCGTCTTCGTCGAACGAGAACGCAGTGTTCAGGTTCGAAAGAACAACAAAACACAATAATACGCCTTCATTCAATGCAAGTATTATCAACGCTTTTCTTTCTGAATAAAGAAGGCAATTTAAGAACTCGTACTCTAAATGGAAGTCCATTTTTATTCTCAGAGTTCTAATTTTGACGCACGATTATGAAAAACAAATGCAACGTTTTGCATATTTAAGCGCTAACAGTAATACAATGTTTTCACTAAAAGAGTGCCAGTAATTTAACATGGCTATAAGTTTACGTTTGCATGGAATTGACAGCATGAAATGATTTAGAATTTTTATTTTGCGATTTTCCCAAAAGGAGTTAGTCCAACATCGATCACAGTCTCGAATTCCTTTTGAGGTTTCAGTCACTTGACCTAGCCCTCTGAACGACAAAGTTACACGAGTATTGGTCTATGCAAGTATTTGTAAAAAGACGAATGCAAAAATGAGAAAAATGTCTCATGGTTGTTGGAAGTACTCGATATTCGTGATGTAATTTCACGCTGGGTTGAAGCTTAATCTCTTGAACAGCGGATGCATCACGGCTTGAGGTCGTTCAGCTTTTGCAGCCGTCCTCGCATTGCATCAACGTTACATCTGTGAAAAACATCACCTTCACACGACATCAACCCAACGTCCCGTGCATCATCAGCACAACATCCCTGTACAATATCGTCTTCGCACAACGTCAACACAACATCCCCGCACAACGTCAACACAACATCCACGCACAACATCGTCTTCGCACAACGTCAACACAACATCCCCGCACAACATCGTCTTCGCACAACGTCAACACAACATCCCTACACAACATCATCTTCGCACAACATCAATACAGCATCCCCACACAACATCGTCTTCACACAACATCAATACAACATCCCTACACAACATCGTCTTCACACAACATCAAAACAACATCCCCACACAACATCGTCTTCACACAACATCAACACAACATCTCCGCACAACATCGTCTTCACACAACATCCCCGCACAACATCGTCATCGCACAACGTCAACACAACATCCCCGCTCCGTATGCCCGCACCATCCGAGACCAACAAGGAGAGCATCAGAGAGCGTGTCTCCCTAGCGCCTTACCGAGTGCCCGGCATTCATTCTCGGTCTTTGCAGGCTTCGAGACGGCCTCCAGACAACGCCCTCGTGGTGCAGGGGTGTGACACCACTGCAGGTGTTTATGGAGAACTATATTTTGTGGTTCGTATTATCGGTTGGACGTGAAAATGTGCATATATAAAAAAAATGTGTGAGACCTTGGAGTATGTTGTACGCTGATGTAATCTGCAGTGAAGTTTTAGGTGATGAGTAACTAAATAGATGTGTGAAAGTAACTGGTGAAAACGGACATTAAACTCCTGATTTTTACTTCATAACGTTAATCAGGTTTGATAGGCGTGAATAAAAATACATCCCTTAGTATGTAATTTTATGAAAAATTCACCATCCACACATATTTACTCCAAGGGGAAAAAGGCCTCTAATTCTATAACAGAAGGAGACTAACCCAGAGGTGAATGATGTTCCATGTTCTAGTCAAATATATCATCTTGACGCATGGTATCACAAAACACAGGGTTCCGATTTTATCAGTGGCATACATGCATGGTCATGAAGGGATTTATCACCTTCCTAAAAAATAAATATTTGTGCGGCAGAAAGATGATTATCACAGACGAGATAAATGCTGCTTGTATGTTGCCTCACGGAGCACAAACCACACATTGAAAAAAAAGTAGTGTCCTAGCAGGACAACAAAATCAGAGTAATCTTTACTGAATGCGAAGAAATCGATGAAGAGTTAAAAGTACCCGTGCACTGCTGTAGTGCTATACTTAAGATAGATTTGATCTGTAATCTAAATGTAACTCCGGCCGGATTTAAAGGGCTTACACATTTGAACTGCACATCTACAGACACCGCATGTCAACTGATCAGGGATGCAACGGATAAAATCTACTGTCCATTAACCAGAATTTCCTGTATAAACGAAAGTGGAGAATAATCATATGCATAATACGAGTATTCACGTCAACGGATACCAAAATTTACCTTTACCAGAATTTACCTATAAGGTTTTTTGAGCGAATTTACGGTGCAAGCAAAAACTATGTTTAACGGTAGTCGGCTCCAGAGTCTAACTATTTTAAGCAGAAAAACTTTAGTGCCTTTGATTTTTCGCGTACGAACTTCGCAAAATTTCAGCAAAACATCGTGTTTCCAGCGCGTACGTTATTGTCTTTTTCGAAGAGCCCCTTCTGCCTGACTTTGTTAAAACTATTTAGATATTTGTAGGTATCGATTAGGCGACCTCGGAGTCTTCTTCGTTCCAGCGCATGAGCTAGAGCCGTTGATGACGCTGTTCGTAACTGATGTTCTGGAGATCAGTGGTAATTTTTGTTGGTTTAATCTAAATTTGCTCCATTTTATTGATGTCTCGTCGTGGGATAGGAGACTATAGACTTGTACTGCATATTCTAGTTGTGGTTGGACTGCTGCTTACCCCTGTGACACCCTGCAATACGTAAGCGTGATACCAAAAAAATGCTGTAGTATATTAATTGTGTAGGCATACAAGGCTGTATTAACCTGAAAACTACATAACCTGGTATCACTTTTGATAATTCCCTTCTTATATTGTTTATTTTCAAATATGTAAATACATGCGTTTGAATTTGTTTTTTTAGCAACAAAACATAGCCCTTTGAGTCTCAAAAGGTTATAGGGAGGTAGTATTCAGTCTTCACTTTTTTAGGTAATATTAAGTCTTTGAACTTTTTGTGAAAGTTTCTTGCGATGACAACAGATAATTTGGCCCGCATTGTTGACCCTATTTTTACTGGCTTGTCATCTTGAGGTTTTTAGTGATGGCGATGCCAACTAAATCTATTTGTGGTTTACGCATGTCATTTGCCATCGGAGTCGGCGACTGAGGTCTGTTGGGATGGTTATTCTGTCTCGCTCAGTGAATTTCCTGTGGCAAAGTTTTATGTCGACTACGAACTTGTTCATTTGACTGATGATCCCAACGTAAAGATCATGGATGTAGATTATGAAGAGGAGTGGGCCGAGGACTCTTCCTTAAGAAACTTCTGACGGTATGGCAGCCCAGTCTCTAAATTGCTCAGGAATCATTTCTCGTTTACTGCGACTAATGAGCCAGTTTCGTATCCATAGAGAGCTGTTGCCTTGTATGCTATGAGCTTCAGCTTTGCCCATAAGCCTCTCGTAGGGAAGTTTATCCAAGGCTTTTTAAAAGTCGAGAAATGGGAGGCTTACAGCTTTCGTGGCGCCGTATATGCAATTCGAGAACATTTGTGAGACACTATTATTTCACCTCTATTAGTAATTTCATTCAATGTGGTAAATACTGAGCTTTTATAGAACTTTTCACAAGTCAAAAAAAGTATTAGGCGTTGGAAAAATATTCTAAATATAAGCTCAGTTAGACGTTTCAAAAAATAAAGTTTGGATTGAACAATGAATTTGAGTTAGTTCAATGACGTATTTGCCTCAGTCTTTGTAGAAGAAAATCTATTAGTTACAGTAATATGAATTCAGGGTTAGTGTTAGCAGTAGTAAGATGACTTATTCCGAGCACAGAGTTAAGGACATTCAATAACTGCATCCAGTTATTTTTTGCTATTCTTTTAATCTTTTCGTTCAAATAAATTGTATTTTTTATAGAATGGGTTGAAATGCCATAGAACATGACGCGTTGCCAATCCACACAGCTGAATGTATTTCTTTGTATGGTTGTTTGTGTAACCTTTGTTCATACAGAGGCTAATGCACTTCTCTACCACAAGAAGGTGGAAACATTTGCACGTTCATAGTAATAAAACTCAATGGCTTGGTCAACCTAAACAAATTTTTAAATATATTTAAATAAAGGGTACAAATCACACGAGCACCGTAAGCAGATTTCCGAGAAATTCATAAAATATTCTGTGAACTGGACAATATATGAGACATCTTTAAATTCGTGAAATGTATCCTTCAGTAAATGGAATTAAGAGCGTCAGTGAACGCACAAATGTTGACGCAAGCGTCGCAGCTCGGCCGAAGACAACAAAAATCCCTCGAGTGTCCTGACTCATCTACAGCGATGACGCTCTCCTGAGTAAACAGACACTCACCAAGCAGCCGCGACACAAATGTCCTAAGTTTTGGCATTCTCCTGCCAAAGCCAATGAAGTGTGAAGCTGTTAGTCAAGAAACTGCCTCAAAGAGGCTTAGTTGACATTGAATTATCCTACAACCGAAAACGATGCCTAAAGATAATAAGTGCAGTCATAAAATCCCATAGTCATTGCAGGGCGTTTCTCCTGGAGAATCGCGAACGAACTGCAGTCCATTTAAGGCAGAGTGAATTGCTCCGAATTTATGCCTGCCCCTGTTGGTTTCTTTACATAATTGCTCAATCAGATATCTGAATCCCATAGTTTTAGCATTTTTGCTCTTCTTGAAAACTTACGTTTTCTTTTCAAAAATATGTATTCTCATGCCTTACTGGAAATACTGGAATATTTATGCTTATTTTCTAGCTCTCTGAATACCAATATCCAATGCAGAACTAGAATGTTAATGTATATTGTGCAAAGAAACTGGTACTCGTCCTCAATCAAAGACACTGAAACAATGGATATCAAACGTTGATGAAGAATCTAAATTTACACGAGAAAAAGAATTCCCAATGTTCCATCGATTTTACATCCAAAATTGTACGTCAATTTTATAACAGCAGAATTTTTGCAAATTCTCACATGACCTTTAAGTTTGTGTTCTTCATAACTGATATTTAACGCAGCATCATCATGTACCATTTCAAGTGCTTTTTCTGTAAAACCTAATGATAGAAACAGTCGGGCTTTCCATACCCTCCCAACGCTGCTGCCAGCGACGCCATCTTCTTAGAGCTGTAAAATATCGTTACACGTCGCCTTATCTTGCATCAAAAGCACTCCAGTAGATAAGGATCCTCTAATGCGATAACATTAAATGAACGACCAGTGTTGGGCGGCTGACTCATCCATCTCTCTGGAGGCGCCTAGTGATGAAGACATTAGACCAACCTTCTGGTATGCAAACGAACCTCTAGCACGCACCAATACAATAAAACGTCAGTTTGGGCATTAAATGTTTGTTTAATTTCTATCCTACTTTTTGAGGCGTTAACTGGTCACACTGGCTAACTTGAACATTTTCTAATGAAAATAACTTACGCTGTGCTGAAATCTGTCGCACTACTTTTGATATTCGCTAAATCCTCGACACCATCAGCCCGCCCCCGTAGGGAGGGCTGAGGGACTTGAGCTCAAAGTACTCGATCTTCAGTCATGTCAGAAAACTATCGCTCTAGCTAAGGTTTGGTTTAATTCTTGGTTCTTAGTCTCGTTTCTTTATGAAGAGATCAATCTGCTACGTACGAAACTTGGTGGAAGGTTGAATCCCAAAAATTTGGAATCGAATAAATCATGTGATTGTTAAGCATTGCGGTGCTGTTCCTGAACAAAATTTGTGGCAAGAACAGCCTTGTGGAAAGACATCTCTTCTTGCCTACGTGATTTTGTTTGGAAAGAAAGCTACAGATTAGTCTTCCGACACCTGGAATTCAAAAAACATTAATTTTCATTCAATTTTCGACTCTTAAAAAGCTGCCCGATGATTGATTCTTTGACTGCTCCTCGGTGGAACTTCAATTTTATAGCCTATGTGCTCACATCAATCACAAAAATTTATGCCGTTACTCGAACGCAAGTTTTCTTCCTGCAGATTCCCTTGTATGTACCTATAGTGCACAGCTTCAGCAGAGAAAACAATTTGAACGTGAGGTTCATTCCTTAATTTCAACTCTTTGCAACCGGGTTCGGGGCTCCTGGCTGCATGCTGTCCCATAAAGTGAAATCAATTGATAACTACTCATGCTAACCTGCAAATCCGCTGGTCCGTTTGGTCGAATTTCATTGTTCAACGGTACTTTATATTCAGACAGCGATCCTTCTTATGACAGTCGTAAAAACTATCTCGATCAAGACGCACGCTGCGCAAGTCTGTCATGTTTTGTGCGCTGCTCCTTGGTGTGATGTGCCTCTTTTATGCCACTCATTCGCTGCTTAGACTGGAGTCTGAAGGGTCATATCGAGGAGTGCCCGTGGGCTAAAAAGCACATATCACACGTAATGCGAGGGAACCCGATGCTAATTATGCAAAGAATCTTGACTCAAACTAACAAGTGCATTGGTATAATAAAATGAAATTGAAATAATACTCGAATTTTATTCTAATTTGTTGTTCAAAACGAAAACCTTCTTTCATACTTGAAGAGTGTGGAATTGATAGTGCATTATTAGTGATTAACCTGCTCAATAACTATTAAAATCTGGTTATTCAAACACTTCAGCGTTAGATATTTCGTTGTGATGTTTACTGTTAGCGAGTTGAAACACACAAGCGAATCACCCTATTCATATTCAGTTCAAATTCTTTCCTTGGAGTTTGAGACTTGAAAATAAACATTACTGTGCTTCTTGCACAAAGTAGCATCATTACTACCTGAGCATCTCTTCTCATTTGACCGTCTAAGATTTCATTGGAAAGTAATAACAGTTTAATGAGGGTGTGAAAAATTATTTATTTGACTCCGAGACGCTGGCTTTAACTCGTATAAGAGAAGCTGAGTGCAATCCATTCGGTGAAATTCACAGTCAACAGTCATTTGCCATTAGTCCGCTTACAAAGTTATCTTCAATAGCAGGAAAAAAGTAGGTAATCCTGGTTGGTAACCCATTTTTAAAATTGGCTAACCGTCGTCACTTTTCCATTCTTTCGATAATGCAGCTTTTCCCACCACGTGAAATCTTTTGTGCAGTACGGAGCTTGGATAGACACCGAAGAAAAAGCCCACGAGTTCGTTTCTGTTGCCATGTTTTATTTCACCAGTTCTTTCTCGTTTGTTTTGGGGTGCCCTTCTATCGTCAATTAATTTGTTGGCTACCAACAGTGAATGAGAAAGAAAAAAATTCAAACTGACTTGATAAATCGAGACATCCGCATGCATTTGACGCACTTGCAGTAAATGTTAAACAACATAAAATCATAAACTTCTTATCGAAACAAAAGCGCTCGAGAAAAAACTAACACACGAACTTTTAGTTTGGTACTAGAACTATTGTAGAGAGTCATTTTAGAATCAAACTAAGGTGTCACGAACGATCCTGAATAATTTTTTTACGATCACATACTAAAAGTTCTTGTACAACAGAGAAAATGCACGTACGATGAGGAAGAAAAGTAATTTTAAAGTATCATTGCATAGCGACACAGCATGACTAGTTTTACTGCGGCTTCGAAATACGAACGGATGCGTTAAGAATGGCAAGAATTCTAGTCTCAGTCTCATAAACACTCACAGCAGAATGTTGTTGTTGAATGCCAACCGGAACAGAAGGCTAGTTAGATATCGTACAGATGAATGAAAAGCAAAAAGTTAGTAATACATTTAATTGAAGAATGGAATGCGGAAGGTTAGTTATACATTAAAGAGTAAAATTCTAAGCAAAAAGTTGATTTTATATTATACGGAAAATGTAGTGCTGCTATAAACCTGAGCAGGCCGTCCATTCTCTCTGAGGTAGAGGCTAGACCAGGCGGGGCTAAAGCCCGTATAATAATAATAAGATGTCCATTAGCATGGCAAGTTGCGCGGGTGCAGGAGCGCCAGTGGTCGCTGATACAAGAATCGAGCTCGAGTGATTTGCTCGTAATTAATGTGAGCCAAATTAGTGAAAATTGAACAATTTGAAAGAAAGATTCATTCTGAAGTTTATCTGTCGGTGTAGTTTACCTTCGTTATCTTTAATTGTTTTGAGATACGATGTAAGCTACTAAACACACATTATCAAAATTGAATATTCAACCTAATTTTTTCCAACTTTTTGTTTGAAACCTTATTTAATGATATATTTTAACACCTTTTGGTAGTTCTGTTGGCTCTACAAAATTTGAATTCATGTTTGAAAGGTTCGTTATACCAGAAAATGTATGCTAGAGCTTGAAGAAGACATGTTCAAGCCGGACTCGAATGAAAATATTATGCAATGAGCTTGTTACTATATTCTGCCTTATCTTTGATGCCATGTCAGGAGCTCGGAATATATCTCACTGAGAATCAGGATTAAACCTGCGGTCACTTGTCCTACATGAGGTCAAAGTCCGGGGGCTTGCACTACTCTCTCAGTATTAATTTCTGCGCCGCTCAGTGTATTGCTGCGCCCGCTCTGCGCACACAATGCTAATGCACAGATGATGATGCCAGATACATGGCTGGGGCCGCATGCCAGGACAACCTCCTCGATAATTTAAGGCTATTGCTGGAACGCGGGCTCCTTATGAAAGTGCTTCAGGTTACGAGTCCTGCCGCTCTTTGTCCTCCGACGATGTTTCCAGCCATCCCTCTCCTTTACTCCTCTCAGGACAAGATTAAACATGAGGAAGAAGAGAAATGAGTTTCCTGAATATTCGAAGCGTGAGACGGTAAGAACGAGACAAATAAAGAAAAGATGATGCCGACTTATTAGTAATTCTTGTCACCCCGACTGCAGAGAATGTAATGGCCTGGTTAACAAAATTCACCGCGGGTGTACACCGTTCCAGTGGTAGAAAAATCTCACGTTGGATACATGCCCGTGCAACACTACGCTGATTTTTTAACTTTTATGTCTAGTCCCATTTATTTGTTATTTCAAAACTTCTATTTATTATTTAGTTTTGCCGAAGAAATTTTTTATTGCAGCTTTTTTTCTATGCAATATGAGCGAGCGACCTGTTGTATGCAGTACACCGTGTAAATAATACGTAATGCATTCGTTCCTCATTACTTTCTTCTTATTTTGGGCTCGAAAACATTCGTGCAAGCTGATTTCTGCTGTCGATGTCCGGCAGCGTCCAGCAGTCACATTAAAGTCTTTTATCACGCAAGAATAGCCAGTAAATTCGGATTAAAACTCAGGATAGTAGTTCCATGAACAATAAAACCGTTCCCTAAATTGCGTTGAAATTATACCCTTCCCAGTGAGGTCTTGCGCATGTCAAGGCTGCTAAACTAAAGTTCTTTATTCGGCCAGAATTCTTATCAATTTTCGTAGTAGGATGAAGAGCATTCGAATCACCAACTTTAGGCTTATTTTAAAGTTGATGAGCTAATATGTTCAGTAAGTTAAATTAAATTCACAGTATATGGTTTAATGAGCCCTCTTTACGTGGACAAACTTTTTATATCTATAACTTTCAGCCACCGGATTCTAGTTCACAATCAGATTAGGTCAGGAGAAGCATTTTTTATTGTTAAACTTCATTTTGTTATATTACCATCTTTTTACGAAAGAGGGAAATCTTTAGGAGATCTTAAAAAGGGAATGAAAATTATTTTTCAGATAAATATCGAGACATGCATATTTCTGGCGAACATTCTCACTCTAACTGAGTCATCAAGTGATACTGATGATCACAGTACGAATGTCTTGTTTGGCAATGCATTCTATGGAAAGTTTGAATAGGCGATTCTGAAGGTCAATCTACATCATTTAAGACTGCTAAATTCTGCAATACTTCGAGAATAAAACGTAAGCTCATCACATAAATACAGTCAATTACGTATTGCAATCCATATGTTACTGTGCTGACATATTTCTCAGAGATGATATTATACAGCAAGCTTTCGTTGCTTTTTGATCACACAAAATGCCACATTCGATTATTGTCAAAGTATAGAACTCGTTAAACATATCCATAAGTCTTGTACTTGGAATGTGACAATTACGGTCCAACACCTGTTTTCTGGGTCTTCTAATCCGTTTAACAAATTTACGTAGATACCAACTTTTTCAATGCTTAGCTGTACTTCAGCATTCCTCAAAATATCACTTTTATCTTTTATTCATAACTGTGCCCGCGAGCATAGTTCTAACATGTCTCCACGGCTTACATTCATTTCTTTTGCAGTCGCTTCCAGTGCATGTTAGTCGCCAAACTAAAACAAATAAAGATATTTTGATTGGGTGAGCACATGGAGTGAATCTTCTGTGCTTGTCGCGTTGTTTGCTTCCTGACAAAACGACTTAGCAATGAAGTCTTAATTGAATCCCTGCGTTTACTTTCATTATTTTATCTTCCATCAAAGTTGTAACACGTGGGGTAGCCTGACATACTCTTAAATACGTCTACGATCATCTTCTGAAAAATGTTTTTGCCAAGAGGTTTTTGAGTGCATACTTGCACCTCTAAAACACGAAATGTTACGTTGAATTCTTCTCTAATTATAATTACTAGGGGTATAAACCACTGAGCGATAATTAATGTGGAGAATAAGATGTTCGATGAGACAAGATGTTGGACGCGGTACATCGCTTTTCTTTTAGATTTATGACTCGATGTATTAGGCCGTCGCTGTCGCTGCCTCAGAATTGCTCGAGAACTTATAATTTTTCATCTCCACTGTAGGGCATAAACCGGATGGCTTAACTCAAATGTGTCAATTAAAATTTTATTACCTAAATAATATAATTGCCATGCGTGAATAACTTTCGACTGTGTTAGAGCAAACTCTTTGCTCAGCTTAGTTATCAGTTAATTCTGCTTTTACCATGCGGCTCTCCAATGTCAGCGAATCAACACTAATAACGATTGTCTAATTTATGTTCAGGAATTTACGCACGTTATTTCCGCGCTCTGTAAATTGTAACTGAATGAATCTTTTAGAAATTGATGTCCTCAAAGAGGGAAAGCGGCTGCCAGGTTCCCCTATGCTTGTGAATAACTGCTGTGAATTCGGCGCCCAAGATTCGTACGTAGCTTGAAAGTTTCTTCGCGTTGATTACGAATCTGTAAATTACCTCTGCACATTCCGAAGATTACGGTTTCTATGAAAGCCATTTGTATAACACTCATCTACATACATAACTGCCCCTGTGTATAAAGTATATCTGAAACGAAGTGGTCTTTCAAAATGTTTTCATGAGGAAATACATGGGTTATAAATTCGTCCCAGTGCCATGTATCCGACTTCTCATCTTCAACCATCAGCTATAAGCCCGTGGTTGTCTCGATAAGCCGAGTGTTAAGTGATAGCCCTTGCAAAGTGCGCGCGCACATTGACATGCATCGCCTAACACGCTTAGTACATTTAAAGTGAAAAGAAGAAGCCACCTAAAAGGGAACACAAAGAGCTCAGCGCATCCAGTAGAATGGACATCGACCCGTCAATTGACACAAATTAGTCAACACGCACAAGCGGTCGCACCGGTCTCGTGTCGTTGTTTAATACTTCACAGGCATCGCTTAATATTTACGTCAAGTTATCGTTATCGCCGCTTACTGCCTCATTCTTTTGTAAATTACTGAACTTTACGATTGGCCAGCAGTGCTATAATTGCAGACCTGTCTCGTAAACGATGTCAATCTTGTGATCTCGTGAAAGATTTTTTGGCAATAAAACTTCTCGTCAATTTAAAATGCTGATATAATCTTCGTGAAAGTTAAGAAGAATTTAATGACCACACTAGCTTCAAATGTTTGTGTCTATTAAAAACACGATAACATCTGATGAATGTCGTTGAAAAAAGTTGGTTCCACGAATTCTTACTTCTCTCTAGTTAGAAGGGATTTATGAATGGAACCCGAGCCTTGGTTATCAGGGGAAAAAGTTACCTTAAAGGAGCGATCGCTTCTACGCTGTTTTGTTTTCGCAACGAACGGAAAGTTTCTCATTCTCTCAGACTTGACAATAGAAAAAGTTAACTTTGTTGAGGTGGAAGGAAAGGGATAAATTTTCTCACGTGTTCTTTAGTGACCGGCGATGGACAAAGAGGTGGCTACAGCAGTAAAAGTTTACATGGTAATCAAAACATAGTAAGATTTAATTCTTTTACATTGCGATGAATTTCCTTGTAAATAGAGGTGGGTGCCTCACACGTATCTTTGAAGAGCCTTGCTGCCGGTACAACCAAAACTTTTCATCAAGTGCTTTTCGCATAGGGGTTTTCTAGGAAAAGTGAAGAACACTCATTTCTAAAGAGAAGAGCGAGTGTGTCTCGTCTAGTATTTTAAAGCTGAGGTAGCGAGTAACGATGTAAGTGCATTTCATTCATGAGCTTTTTTCACGTGCCCAGGTTACAATTCTGGCGCTGTTTGAAATGTTACAAGAATGGAATGGATGACAACAAATTGATATTAACATTTTAATGGGTTTTTACACCTTGAACTCCTTCTCTTTTCTTCAATAACTGAAAATAGATTTCTTCATGCTTCAGAAAGTGAGTGCCACTGTTATTTTTTTCCTCATCCACTTCGATTTAATACAGACACTCCTTCTTCCAAAATAATCCATTATTTTTGTCGCCGCAACGACCACGAGAGCAAATACTGAACCGAGTTTCAGGACGCTCGTTGAATGCCTCACCGAGCTACATTTGCTATTGCAAGCTCCGATGTTGATGGTCCGGGCGACAGCTTTGGCCATCGTTGCGGGACGTAATCTAACAGGACGTGGAGACGATTCATGCCTTGTAGCTGACTGAATATTCTTTACACAGCCGAGCTTATGAGCATGAATAAGCATGAGCCGCCAGGTTCCAATCTAATTTTCTGAATTAATTTGTATTATGAGATCTATTGATGTTATAATTCAAAAAATGGTATTGTATCTTTAGAGCGACGACTTATTAGGCTGTTCGAGTATCATTCAAACAAACATACAACTTCAAATTGACAGTTGCCTTTGAAAGAAATATTCATATTGATTGGTAAAACCAAGCTATTTAAAAAAAACTCTGTTAAGGGCTTTTAGAGGAATCAGGTATACACCTTGACTACAGCACGTCGATAAATTGAATGATATAGAGTTTGTTTAGTCTGAAAACAAAATAAACTTTAGCAATATAAGAATTTTAAGTAGATTTCGTTTTAATAAAGTTCCCGATTGGAACCTTTTTAACTCTCCACATCAGCTTAGAAAGCTTAACTACTGAATTTGCAAGATAAAGCAATTGTAATTAATTGACCCGATACATACGACTTGTAATAGCACATGAAAAATTTTCAAATCGAGCCATAGGTGTTATTACCCTAGTAAATAAGCCTGGCCACTGAAAATTTCTGTGATTTTCTTTTTATGACCATTTCTATCCGACGAAGAAGCAGTAGAACGTGAATACTCTCAGCTTGAGCTTCCCACAAGCGTCTCAGGGAACACGTTACTCACCTTCTTTCCAGTCGAACACTTGTACTGTCAGGTCTTTGTCGTTTTGAGCTTCAATTGTAGATCTTTTTAATCGTTGTGTTCACTTTCGTCACTCAGTTGTCAATTTTGTTTCAGTCTGTAAAGATACTAGTGACGGTCACGTTGAAAATGTACTGAATGCCATTTCGGCTTATGATTCACACTTTCTTTCATAGAACATCAATGCAGATGTGTTGCTGTTCTTATTAACCATCATGTTTTCAAATTGTCTGAAATTATTTCCAAAGGAAAGTAATTCTCCTGCGATTTATGAATTACTGGCTACAGTTCCAACTCCAACACCGGGGGCTTCAAACAAATCTCAAATTTAAAAAACAAAAATTCATCAGCCTTGAGTCGATACATCAACACCCTAACCGGGTGGAACACTGCTGAGGGCGCACCGTTCACTAAGTTCAGACGTCACAGCGGTCGGGTCGTTTGCTACTTAGTCGTACAAAATTCATACATTAAGGTCCACGTCTTCAAAAATTTCCAGTTTTCTATGTTTACCTGTCCCGTCACACGATCAAAGGCAGTAGATGCACACAGGACACCCACGTGTTAGTGGCACGGAGTAGATGCTTCAAGTGGGGCACCTCTTACTTTGATGCCCTCATGTCCCCCTCTGTCCCTGTCCGCCTGTCCTACTCTCCCCAGCGTCTCATTCCCATCTCCATGCCCTGTTCTGCACCCCACCTCCCCCTGCCTCACGACTGTCAGGACAATACCCCCAAACCTCCCATCCCCTGTTGGGGGGCCCCCACCTCCCAGATTCCAGGTTCCAGGCTGGGGCTGAGGCCGGTGCTGTCCACTCCCGCGTCGCAGCAGGCGATTGCGACGATCGAAAGAATAAGATCATACTTTCAAAAATTATAAAATTTTATGCCCTATTCTTCTTATGTCGTAGATGCCTGATAGCTCATAAGTAGTGTTTCTTTTGAGTCTAGTTCATTATTTTGTCATTTCTTTTTTGATTCTGGCACTGGGTGAAATGTACGTAAATTACTTAGGGAAATGAATGTCTCAGGATTCTTGCTTAGCATTACGCTCTATTTGATTTGTAAAAGAGAGCCACAACGATAAACTTGTCGCTGTATGAAGTCTTCTTGGCACATTGATCACTAGAATTATTTCAGTAGTATTTATTTCTCCACTCCTTTAAAAGACGTTAACCGTTCGTTCACATTTACTCGTGTTTTAAAATGTCTGTCAAAAGTTTTTTATATTGCTCACAAACTATGTTGTTAATCAGCTACGTGTTGAAGAATAAATCTGGCTGATCATTAAATCAATGACGACACCAACCCTGTGTGAAGTATGCGTGTATATTTCTACATATACATATTACGCTACTGTAAAGATTAGCTGTGCGGTGAAAATAATCTTACCTGAAATTTATCATCAGTGATTGGATTGTAAAATTCTCGAAAAATCAGAGGTATTTGATATTTAATACTAATTTTGTAGTAAATAATGTTTTTGACGGATATGCATCATATTTATTGAGCACACACCTCCATGCAGGGATGAGCTACTTCTTCAGCCAGCTGCAGTAAACTCTTGTACTGAATGAATGCTTGATGAGACAAGCATTCAATAAGTCAGAAACGAAAAAATAGGGCTGTATTTACTTTCAAGAAAGTTCAAAGTTTATACTTTAATTTAAATGATGCAATAATCAGGCAACTAATAAACAAAAAAAGTTGAAGATTGAATTTTTTGTTTTAAGTCTTCAATTACTGTCATGACAGTCATTTACACTCATCAAAGGCCTGCTAGCGACTGACAGCTTCTGCAGGAACGAAAATTTTTAGGTATCATCATTTTAGGATCGCCTGCACACGAGCATCAAACTACACCTACCTTACTTCAAATATTTTCACGTGAAATATGATGATCGGATAACTAAGTGTTTTGTAACTCTATTCACTGCTTTCGTGAGCGACAACCCACAAATATTCCAATGTCACATGACCTCGCTGCCATTATTTCCAGTGATTACACTTTTATTATTATATTTTTAGCTGTTCTTATGTTTGAAGCATAATAAATAATTTCTTACAATGTCATACCAATTTCTACTTCAGAACTTATACTGTCCTATGATACTTTTAAATTTTTATTTCATATACTCGTGTGCAATGCTCGTTAAAAGACGGTTTCAACCGAGTTAACAGCCTTTTAGGATTCTTTAACGCGAATAAGAATCCACGCCTTTGAATAATAAAAAATTTCAGTTACCACAGCTCTTCTCACTCCAATTAAGTCGACTGAGAGACGAGAAAATTGAGCCTTTCAAGTCTCTTCAGGCCTTCAAGGAGGCCAGCCGTGTCTTTTAGGAAGCAATGAAAATTTGATATCCCAAATAACTGTTAACAATTAGTACTGTACTTCAAAATTCTGAACATCTCTGGTAATATATGAACTAGTTTGAAATTAAAATTGTAACTGTCCGCAGAGAGATTTTTAGCATGAAAGATGTTATTACTTCTCTCGAAAATGAATCAAACACAGCAAAAGAAGCTCATATCCTTTTCAACGGATTTCCGAAAGAAACGTGGAATCGAACATACAACTTAAAAGCGATGCACGATCATGCCCATCTATCTTTACGTGGACGCTAAAATCAAGGGTGGTTTTACTCCATTCTCTTTTCCTACTTATACAAAGGGAATGAGAGCCTTATTTTCAAACTTTCTCATTGCACTGAAATGAAACTCAGCCTTGACCTTGAGGTGTCAGTCGCTTCGCAAGTCCTTTCGGTGCTAGCCGTTCCTGCCCCGCTGGCCTTCACGAAATGAGCTCTGCTGTAAGTGCCCCTTCCAGCTGACCGGGCTCCAGCAAGTGCCAGATGTGGCACTTGTGCCAGTGTCTCATTTGCGTTCCAGATGTGGCACTTGTGCCAGTGTCTCATTTGCGTCTTGTGCTGATGTTTTGAATGGCTGAACTTGCTATTAAGTTGGGACTTGAAATTTGCTAATATTAATTAAATACATAATTAATTTAAGGTGTCATAATTTAAGAGACCCCGAAGAATCACTTTTGGTTTTGCTTCAGCGATGCCAATGAATGTTTCGAAAAGACTTCATTAATTTAATTCTTGTTAAATTAAATAATATATCAAATAATAATAACGGACGGTTTCTATTTTGTGTACGCTAAACACGTTTCTTGAGATGAAGGTAAATTATGATGCCTAATTCAATTCCGTTAAACAGATCACTGTCTAAGAACTGTCACATTGATTCGAGAATAATCGATTATCTCGTCAGGAGACCATCTCAAATTGGGACAATTTTTCATGCATAGAAACTCAGATTCTCATATGCGTTTTGGAACACACAGCACAGTATAGATGGGGAACGAATACCGGAACATCCGTAATTGAGCATGTTCGTGTTGTTCATATGTCTACAAATGAACAACATACTGCAAATATATTAGCAGTAATATGAATAAATTAATGAAAATGCAGCATTATGATTCCGATTATTTCACTTTTGGAAATATCTTCAAAATCCTGGGACTGATGACGAAAATGAATGAAATTAACAGTAATAGGCAAGTTAAAATGAAAATCTCGCAAAATATAGTGCTTTAAAAGATTTGAAATATAACTTCAAAAAAATTCTTTAACGTCCTCAATGAGTACACATATGATCAGATGCATAGAGTAATTATCCAAATTAACACAGTGAGACTGAAAATACTGGCCATGCTGTTTAGATTCAAAGCAGTGTTTGGCCAACTACTATTGCCTGAATTTATAAATGTTTTGACCCTGAAAATTTGAGCGGCGTTGAAATAAATTTTGCATTAGTGTACGGAGCACAGGCCAGATTTAGAGTCAGGTTTCTGATCGTTAGCCATAAGTCACATACTTTTTCATTCACTTGAAATTAACAAATGATTTCAGTGAATCATACTTTACCTACCAGCAAGCATTGGAGTAAATGAACATCTATTTTTAAACGACAAAATGTCATGAAAGACCTACCATTATTTCATTGGAAACAAAATTAAGGAAGTTCGATGTATAACTTTGGTTGCGCAAGCGAATTTCCCGTCAGTTGTACAAGTCCTTGATTTCTAATTCGTTAACGTGTTCGTACTGTTTAGCTAAGCTTTATCCGTTTTTTTTGTTATTCTGCTAGTCATTTACGCAATTAATCAACCGTTGAGGATGCAAAAAGCGTAAAGGATTTTTCGAAATTGACGAAAATTGCTCACGGTGGAACGAATGCGCACCTGAAGCAAACATGTTTGGAAATGACCGAACGCTTCTGTCCTCACTGAACACGGACATCGCGTGAGAACTCAGGGATATTAACGTTGACCCTCTGCTCCTCTGCCAAGCTTTACAAACTCATCCTGATAATTTGAGTGGCAAGCCGTGATCACAATTATTACCGCGTGACGTGACCTCCCGACGATGTGAGGAGCTACATAAATTGTCTTCGAAAACATCGCCGCCACTTGGGAGGTATTGCTGCTCTCGGGGATCCATCATGACTCAATCGAAGTTAACTGAGCTTCTTTTAGACGGACTTTTGTTCGGCAGTTTCGTCATCATCATCGAAAACCAGTTATAATACCATCACCGTGATTCGTATTGGACCAACGTCTTCTGTTTGATGACGTCAGAGATAAGCTTTCGGGCTCTGTTTTGACCTTTTGAGGGCCCTGGCTCGATAGATATCGCACAGACGAAGGCCATACAAACCGCAGAGGAGAACCATTAGCCCTCATCCGTCTCATCCGTGTTCGCTGAATGATATCTGCAGATGGTAATGGTATATCATTTCTCAACTGAAGCAAGTCTGCTTTGAATTCTAAATGGCAAACAAAATGAAATGTTTCGGCCATTAATAGTTCTCCAAACTCCAAATAATGCCAATTTATTCGTCATTGATGAGTCAGTCGTGAGAGAGCCTTTCTGTGAGGTAGTTGATAAAAATCGATTGATCAAAATTTTAAGATAATCCTAAACAACTGAAGCATAGAACTGATGTATACTGCAAATTGAATACAAAAGGCTCAGTCTTTTGATGGAATTGTTTACTAAAAGTGTGATTGCTAGGCAGCGAAAGTTGTCGACAGTACCTAGAGAAGATACTTGAAAGTTGTACACAGCTTTTCTCGTACGAAATTAGAGTCACTATCATCGTGGTAAACACACCACAAGTTCGCTTTAAAATTTTGACGATACCTCCGCAGAATGTGGTGACACCTCCACCGGATTTGCGTCACCAGCTTAGCTCCAAGATAAACTCCAAACGTACTTCTTCAGCAATTTTCTAACTTTAAATATTCCGCATAGCAGTGTACTCTTAAGTGACGCATCTTTATTATTGCTATGATAAACAGGTTGCCCTGAAAGCTATTAGGTTGCCCTATATAGTTGCAGAAAGCTAATGTTTTTTCCTAAATTTAACTCATTTGTTTCGTTTTGATTGTATTACTGTGCCATACCTAAATTACTCTTAAATAAATGTTTCAAATGATCAATTTCGCAATTGGTGGACGCGTGTGCATGGCTCTGAGGTCTTTTGCAACCCCCAGGTCGTGGGTCCAATTGCCAGGTCAGCAGACAACTGAGAAATTCGCAGGATGTCGCAACCGAGAGCGTCAAAGGCCACGCTTCTTATGGCACGCTGAACATTTTCAAGTCAGCTTTAGTTTGACACCTGTCCCTTCCACAACTTACAGACCCGAAAGAGAATTTGGTCCGCTAATACGGCGATGTCTTCAAAGTGTCACGACAGCACTCGAATGGAAATTTGAAAGTCTAATTCATTCTTGCTTCGCCACGAATGCCGCCGTCTCTGTGTCCGTTCTCATCATCCTTCACATTTTATGAGAGTATGGTAGCATGCAGTTTTAAATTAAAACACATGACGACGATGCCAATTTAGGAAGAATTACGTCGCGTCAGTCGTGAGCTCGAGTTATGTAGATAGTGTAATGGTATTCACAAAAATTCGAGGTTAGTCAAATATTAATGAATTTAACCAGTGAGTGGTCCAGTTTTTTGAATGAGCGCATCAGTTTCCCTTCTCTCGTTTTTTCATTTGACTTATAAATTCAGTTGATCGATGAGCATTCTGAAAATTACTTGTTTATTATGCAAAACTATTGCAAAGACACCCTCTATTATTCACTGATACAGATTTTTGACCAAAATACGTACTCGTTGATCAGGGAACAAGTAAAACTGTTATTCAAGTTCCGAAACACTAAAATCATGTAGACATCGATGTAACGACTGTAATATGATCCTAAATGAGTAAGACTGGCGAGCAATGGAGTTCAATGAATTCTAAAACAATGTATAAAACAAACCAATGAGTACGCTTCCACACCTTGCAGCGCACGAAGACTATCGTACGACTGTAAAAGAAGGAGTTGATACTGGGCAACGTACAGTAAAACTAAACTGTTGTAATGGTGAACTGCACTGGAATCACAGCGCATAAAATTTAATATAATTTTATTCGACATTACGTAATAGAAGTACAATGTCAAGCGGACCACATAAGTTGTCTGGGACTCTGCCAGTGCTGTGCCAGTTCAGAACTTCATGCAACATTCGCGCCTGACATTTCCAAGGAGAACTCCTTTCCCACGACAAGCTGGGAGCGCAGAGCTCAGAATAGGAACGTGAACTGGGAGCACCTCGTCTTCTCCACAATAAATTTAAAGCTGCAGAGTTGCAATCTGGAATATGGTGGATGTCTTCTGGTCTAATACTGAAGTGTCTGGATTCGTAGGTGTGTAAGGTGTAAGGGTAGATGTGTTGATCAATTTGCTCTAGTTTAAGACCACAGCGTACAACTTCCGCTCGTTTCTCACAGTTGTCTGCTAATTTTTCGAGCGGTACGTCAGTCGAACAACTCGATTCTAAAATGCACCACCATAGTTCTTAAAGCAGATAGGAAGAAAAGTATCGGTATAACTATACATATTCCCCCATTTCAATACGTAGTAACGTACATATGTTTATACCATCTGATTTTACATAAAATACAATTTTGGAAATACCCCACCGTACATATATTGTATAAATTAAAATTCATGTATAAACACTGAATGATGTAACTTAATTAATTTTTAAAACATTTCTGTCAGTGAAGGATCCCGATATTGTATTCTTCACGGACTATTGCAATGTCCTCATGAATATAAAAAAATTGTTGCTTAAGACATGAGCATCTTGCAGAGACAAGAATGTGAAACGAAAAGTGGATATGAGGACGTGGAAAAATCTGTACAGACAGGTTTATACCCGCCTTCTCCACGGCATTAAGAGACGAAGTGGAAGAAAAGGGCAGAAGAGTCCCTCTTATGTACACATCTACTATTACAAAAATTACATTTACACCATTACATTTTGGTCATGAGTGCGTGCTAGGTGACTGTTTCGCTGGCTATTGTACATGTATGTACAATGCCGAGGACACGGGCATTGGCTGCCTGCCGCTCGGTCGAGTAAAACTCAAGAATGCTACTTTGTTAGCTGAATTTTCGAGCCATCGAAGGTAAAACTTCAGACGAACAAGTCGATGTCAAAATGCATCACAATGGCTTTAAAAGGAAATAACTTCGTCTCTGTAATAATACGCTAAGAGTGTTTACTGATACATTTGTCAGGGTGAATTGGAGAACTTATTCTAAGGGATTTTCTGATGCTAGAGTTATTATACATAACTTTATTTCAAAGCAACGAGATCTTGAAAAGCGTGACAGATATGGTGAAAGCCAATATCTATTATACAAAAAGTTTAATTTTTTGGAAACAATACATTTACCGTACTGCAAAATAGGTAGAAATAAACAAATTTATAAATAATCAATTGAATTTACGGAATTGAACAATCATGTTGTAAGCATCAGGGAATTTGACAATCCTATTATTAACGTAAGAATGCAATATTTCAAGATATGCAGTTATTATGATACCCATTTGTCGTATCTCCGTCTGCAACCAATTTAAAAAATTACTCAAGGAGAAACCCAATTCAGGCCACCAAGCCCCCAGCGCTATTCCAACTACGTGTACCTGTGCTTCAATAGTCGCCAAGACCGGCCGTCCAAAACGGAATACATAAATTCACGAGAAAGTCAACGAGTGAGTTTAAAATTACGTACATATTTCGACTGCCATAAAGCGCCCGCACTCTGTAGAATAGATACGTAACCTCGGATAAAATAATGCACGAGCTTAATTGAGTATTGAGAGGGTAAAAGTTGTTAATAACTTGGTAATGGTGGCTGTAAATCATTTCGACAATTTACCATTCATACTGAAAAAATATTTGGGGCAAATACCACCGTGCAGCGTTTAGTAGTAACTTGGAGAATATGAAATGAATTTTTCCAAGAATTTTCCCGAATTTTACCTCCTTTTCGAATTGCAACACTGTTACAAGAAATCTCAAATGTATTGGAAAATTAAGCAGTTACATCATCGGCATCAAGGACTGAACGAATATACAGTGAATTTAATTTCAATTATTTGTGCTTCAGAGCGAATGGGAAACTTCGGGGGCTTGAAATTATATGTCTCTATTATATCTGTTTCTATTATATCTGTCGTTATTATATGTGTCTATATTACATCTGTCTCTATTATATTTGTCTCTGATTTTCCGTCCTACTTGAAGCATCGGGTTCGTTACATTGGACTAAGTAGGGTGTCCGCAAAAAATATATTCACTGATTTTGAATATTGATAATATGATATATTGATAATAATATACATTGATAATAATATATATTGATAATGTGACGAGATGAGGCTCGTCAGGCTCTTCGTTGGAAG
>VOMN01126906.1:0-32178 GCA_014899125.1 Orchestia grillus
CGCCGTGCCCATCAATTGCAGTCAGGACATGCACACTGAAAAAAGTTTCTCCTCCAAATTTGTTCTCAACAAAAAGTAATTTTTGAAAACAAGCATTTAATTTATTTGGATGTCCGCGTTATTCGAGTTGAGAAGTAAATTAGGAAAATGGTAAGTAAATCACCTAATTAAAATACCGCTAAAAGAGTTCGGTAAATTCGAGTATCATGTAGAAACGAGTTCGATTTGAAAATGTTGAAAGACTGCTTATCAGAAAGATAAGTTTGGTACATCTAGTTTTGGAAACTGCAAGTTTTAGTTATGAAATCGCAGAGACGAGCGAGCGACCACAAAGATTTATTGGCAGAGCAACGACTCGTACAGTGAGAGTGAGCAGCTCTACTTGTTAGAGGCAAGACAATCTAACGGTAATGTACACAGTGCGCGATCGTATGTGCATGCACACAGCATCGAAAGTGTTTTTTTTTTTAAATCGCCCGTTTATTTTCATAGTTTTCATCTACAATTTTTTTATTAAAGCCTCCACCTGCAACCAAATCGTTACAAATGAAATTTTATAGTTTTAAAAATTATAAGCAAATTTTATAGCAGACATTGAAAACAAGGATCTGGCAACAGGTCAAAGAACCAGGCTCTGACCAGCCGCCAAAGTTGGAACTTGCATCAGTACCGTAATATAATTACGTTAATTAAGACAGCAATATTGGATTCTTTAAGCAAACGCATCTAAACCTTCAGATCAAGACTTAAATCTGCTCTCTTTCGTTTCAAAAGTTTCAGTTTCACAGCTTATATGGTATAATTTTTTCCCGGGCACATTTTCCTTTTCTCTCGAGATTTCTCCTGTGTCAGGATGTATTCACATTCATCGCGTACAAGAGCTAACGCTTCAGCTTCTCCTGAATATTTACCTGAATGAAAGACCCGTAATTCAGGCAGACCACGTATTTCTAAATGTGGTCGCGATCAAATTGCTTTGTTGCCTCATAATTTTTGAAAAATCGTTTACATTTTAGGCCGCTGATTCTTCCAAAAATGTCACCGTGTTGGATAAATAATTATTAATCGCTTTGATCGTAACCTCGCTAAATATTCGCTGATTACTTTTCCTTACAATTAAAAACAGAGTCGCTAGGTTGGTTGAACCGCAAAATATTGAAAATATTTTCTGCGTTGACAGAAACCTTTGAAATAAGTGCGTACACAATCAAACACTATTATCCATACATGTTACATGACCAGAAACCGTTATCGTTATTTCCTTCATAACCAGAAACCATTAGCTGTCATAATTGGTTCCTGTCTAGAATTAATTATGAGGCCTAATTGGCAAGGAATTCACAATCAGTGGGACAATCAGTTCTTGTTGAACTTGATATTCAAGCATAAAAACCATTGCTATTTTTAAATTTTACTTGATTCATCTCCAACGCACCCAAATTAATTCCTATGAGTTTTACTTAGACATAGAACTTTTAATATATGTATGGCTGATTCAAACTGCATTTATTTCCTACGAACTTGTCATCATTAAGCAGGGCGATTTAACATTTGATGTGAGTTAATAAGAGGAACATCGAAAGAGAGAATTCATAGATAAAGTCATTGCTTAGAAAATAGACGCCACGCATTACATCAGATATTCGGATTTAAAGGATTCGATGTTACGAGTTAAAGGGGCGGCTGGGCATGGGGAAGTTGGCTTGGGGAAGCTNGCTGGGCATGGGGAAGCTGGGCATGGGGAAGTTGGCATGTCAACTCTTTACTGCCGGCCTAATTCTTCACACTCAATACAATTACTTGTACATCTGCTGTAGGTTTGTTTAAACAAACTGCAGCCTATCAACAGTAAATATTTTCCCACCCTTTCCGTTTGATTTATCGAATGTTGCATTGATGAGTCTGGAATAAGGAATATGTAAAATATGAAAATACGCCAGTCAAGAAGAAAATAATTCGGTAACCTAAACACGAAGTTGTATCAATGGCCCTCATGTAGAGTGTTCTTCTTGATTATGCAAACATGTTTAGTTGAATGAAGCATCTAAATAACTTTTATACATCCAGGTTATGTCCAATATCATATTGTGACTTTTGAGTCACATAAAGAATAATTCAATCTAACGATATTGTATGTTCGGTGAAACAATTGTATTCTGAATTATCATATTATTCTAAGTTATGAAATTTTAGTACTTCGAAAGCTCCGTTAGAATATGCAAAATCATTATCAATAATAAATATTGTCAGGAATTTGGTATGATTGAAGAAGATCGTGCTAAAATTACTTCCATGTTTGGAACTGTTATGTCAACGCTTGAAATATCCAAAAAGCTGCGTCGTGATCACCGTACTATCAAATAATTTATTTTTTTGGTCAGACAGGCAAGTAGAAGGACACCAGAAAGAGCGTATTCACGAAAGTTATCTGCAGGGAATATTCATAATAAAGTCTGAAACTTTCAAAGCTCCTGATTCCACCAACAAGAATATTTTTGGAGCTGCTGGTGCGCCAAAAGTGGTAAAACCACCAGGTCTGGGATCCTCGATACCCTTGCCAAAGCCAGGGTCTTAAAAAAAAACATTGACCGAAGCAAACAGAACCAGAAGTGTTTAACGGGCACTTCTGATGAGTCCCGTGCCATGTTCGATGGACCTGATAGAGGGTCATCTCATTGCTGTGAATGATCGTTACGCAAGGAGCGAGCATCAGTCGACAACAGAGTAGCGTGGGAGTCATGTTTTGGGTAGATATCCAAGGAGATGAGTTTATTGGCCTTAAAAGCTACCAAATAATTGAAATTGAATTCAATTTTACATCGTAAGCTCTTGGAAGATGCTGTTCTTCCCTGGCTTGATGATCAACCAATTATGAAAGACATGTTGTGTAATTCCAACAGGATACTGTACCTACACATAGATCAATGAACACAAGTAAATGGCCGTTGGACCATGTATTAGCAGGGTGTAATTTAATGGTGTTTCCCCATTTAACTCCATAGAAAATGTCTGGTCTACTTTAATGAGGAGAATTTATGCTGATCGCAAGATAAACTCAAGCTCGTCATTTCGAAAGAATCAATTGGGAAGCAATCGAAAGTGCTCGTGAATCAATTGAATCTTACGATACAGCACAATTGGCATCAGTCTCATTAGAGTGTTGAGGAATGGAGGAAACCATCTTTGTTCTGAGACTGCATCAAAAGTTTTAGCTGTTTTGTCAATCAAATATATCTTGTCACACACAGTAATGAAGAGCAGAAATGCTTAATTCCATCGATAACATAGAGAATGAAAAAGTTGTTCTTATTTTTCTGTTTTTCAGCACGATTAAAATGAACGTTAAATTAGGCCATATATGCATAGATCATTAAAAATCAGAAATCTTATTATGTTTGAATACACAATTGAGAAGAATAATTCGAAAATAGCATAAGCAGTTCTGAAATTTTCAATTTTTCTAAAAATTTAACTCTAAAGAAATTCATATACAGGACTAATTTTGTTCAGAAATTCCTTCACGTAATCAAGCAGAATGCACTTCAGTTACGCCAACTTGAAACGTTGGAAGTCAGGAAACATTCAAATGAATATACCATAAATGTAACGTACGCTAACATTACTATACTACGAGGGCAATATCTGCAGATATGACCTCAGTTAGGTATATGATGGGACTCATGCCATGTGCGTATAACATAAATTGAGTGCTACGAGCAAGCATGTTGGGTATGTTGAGTTATAATTTGGAGTGGTGATGTTACCACTGCGAAGCGCTGGCCTGAACTTTCTACCCTCTACAGCTTCGTTGCTAGATTTCCGTGAGTTACTCCTAGTCAGATTCAACTCTGCCCGTGGATATTGTGTTGCCTCCAAATTACGGCACCAACGTAATTCATCGACAATGTAGTATTCGATTTATGGCCCCTTGCACTGATAATTTTCTGAATAAACAGGCTCGTATGGTGAAACTCGTGAAGGACCTTATGTCAGATTTGCAATTTTGTCTTTATGTTCATAACTGAAAGAGTACGCTACCGTGGCTTTATTTTCTAAAGTTATAGAAACATAAATGCAATCTGTACATGTTCCTGAAACTGAAAAAATGTTGTAAAATCGTAGAATGGAACCTTTCCTGCTATACTGTTTCGTTGTAAGGTCTCTTCTGGAGAAAATTGCAAACATTTTTTGCCAAAACAAAAATCAACACTGAGGTGATGGTGCACTGGTGTGAATGGCCAAACCCTAGGCAGATCTCAAGTAGTATTGCTCTTCGGGATAACGCCTTGGCCTGCTTTAGAGGACTCCTGCATCGGGCTCAGTTCATTGTGTTTGTCGTTAGTGAGAATTCCGTGCCCTGGGACGAATGAAATTATTCAAGATGAGCATCGAATCGGCGAACGACGATTCAAAAAGTACCATCGATCGACTTGCGGTGAATGTCAGGTTGTCAATAGTCAAACAGCGAGGTGCGCAAAAAAAAGTTCATCGATTTCCCCTACGAGCATGATAAATGCCACATGAACATAAAGAATGCCTTTATTCTTGATCAACGTGCAAAAAAGTCTTGACTATTCATCTTTTATGCCAACCCGGGTACATCAGAATGTGTTCTTGCGATTGTATGTGAGGAACTCTTAGAAAAGTTGTAAATTTCAATACATAAATATGTAGGACACATGTACATATCATGCCTCGTGCGACCACGAAGCGTTCCAGTGCGGGGCAGCAGCCGCAGGAGAGCCAGCGTTTACATTCGAGATGTGAGCTCTGCGGTAGTCGGGTTATGGGCACTGAAGCCGTCAAACTTTGACTAATTGGTTTTCATTTTGATGAGTTGTGTGTGCGTACATATACGTGTAAACGAATTGCCGCCCTCACATCCTATAGACTATACAAGTTCCGACTCAAGCCTCAAGCTCAGCATCGGCTGACTGGTCTTGTTTCATTTATTTTATACATGCAAGGAATCAAGAGTCTATCTCTTTTTCTCGTCTCCATCTCTAACTGACCAATAATCGTTTAACAAAGATTGTGAATGAACTCTTTGGTTATACTGAATTTCCGTAGAAGTTATTTGATAGAACGATGACTTCGTATAATGAGTTTTCTTTACCATCGTCATAGTGTAGGTGTCACAAAAGTGGTGAAAAGCCTAGCCACGTAGGTTTCAATATCCCGTTCATAAAAGCAGGACAAAGACTACCCACTGCGATTTTGTGGTGAACCCTATCGCGACCAGATAAGGAAGTATGTAATAAGAAAAGAAGATGTATGTTTATATATGTACAACCAAAGCAAATACATGCTGTATGTAAAAAAATGTGAAGCACTTTACGATTTTGCGTGTCATCCTTGGGCTGGGGCCACACTGATCTTCTCTGTATCGTTCCAATTTTATTATATGTGTGCTTGTTTCGGCGGAACATACATATATATTTTAAGTTTTTATGTTGTACTTTAGAATGGAGTTGCGTAACAGTGCAGCATTTGAGAAGTATCAGTCAGTACTACGTAGCCGTAATAATATGACCTAAGTAACGCGGCGAACAGTTTTAAGCTCTAGATCTATTTAATCGCACGATTCATGATTTTCATTGGATTGCTAAATTGCTAAAACACGTGAAATATCAGCGAGATGCAATCTTGTGACGGGATCAAAATTAAATTATCATATTTGATTCCTTCGTTACTCTCCAGTGCGACTAACTGGGAAAATGCAAGAGACCAAACGTATACCAAGGTACTCAACTTATATAGATACGCAGATATCGATGAGTACACAACACCCAATACAATGTAAACGTTTGGATGAAACGCAGTCGCAGCACTCGTTGAACTTCAGGTAGCTAGTGAGATCCGCCAGACTATATAGGAACAGATCCGGAAAGGCTCAGCACTGGCACGATTCCGACGAATGACGAGGTAAATATAGACGGCCCGAAGCTAAGATGTCTGTCGAATGTTGATAAGGCGTCTTTTTGTGCACTCCGCCTAATCAGACGAAGATGGCGATTCTCGATGACGTTGAATGTTGATGAAGCAATCTTCTTGTATTTTATACCTATGTTGACAAAGAGGGGGCGGTTCTCGATGACGATTGTTGATTGTTGGTGAGGCAGTCTTCTTATATTTAACGCCTTCGTTGACGAAGGAGGGACCTTGCCACCCGATGAAGGTAGAAGTCTCCACATTTTTCTTGTTATTGCTGACTTGCACTTGAAGTAAGACGGGGGCGAGAGTAAGACGGGGCGAAAGAGGCCTAGTGGGCTGTGCCCAGTCTTGCACGTTACACCTTTGAATGATGATGCCCTCGACCGTTGCCTCGCCCTTACATAGTGCGCACCGTGCGCTAGTAACGAACGCGTATGGTGTGCACATCGGGAGATGTGTGGGTAGTGCCCATGACTGCCATATCTGATAATTCTAGGTTTCCAATATAAAATAGTGGCTGTTAACTAAATCACAACGAGAGAAAAATAATCCCTAATAATACAAATAATACATTGATACATACATAACCCCAGATTACGCAAATATACGAACTTTGAGAATGAATGCTTTCGATGGAGAGTTGTGGGAATGTCGTCCAAACTTAGACCAAACCTTGAGGTTTTCGGAGGGTCGACGAATGCCGCGTCGACTCAAGTCGAAGAATGCGAGGTGCGTAGCTTCTGGAAGGCCGCGTTGGCGATGCTTTTGTGGTAGTTAGTCCAGAGAAATTTCACATGTTGCACCCGACGGAATAACATGCCGTTTTTTATGTATGTATCTTTTTTTCTTTTTACTTTCTTGTCTGGTCGCAATAGGGTTCACAAGAGATTAGCACACCGATCTCAAAGGTGGTACAGAGGCCATCCACCGAAGTTTCAACGGTACGTTGTGAAATACAATACTCTGCTCCATTCTATTAAAACCTCCCCTAGGTGTGTAAGTGCCCCAAGCTACTTGACTGTAATAGGTAAACCCATGAGTACCAGCTCATAATTCATCATCATTGAAGGAGAAATAAATGCATTTCAATTAACTGAGAAACTAAATGCGCTTGGTCAAGGAGTGTCATCCCAGTACGGTGGGAGGTATCATTCCATAACCTAGGTATATATCGTACCACAAGTTGAAAAATATCATTCCATAAGCTGAGAATGATCATACCGTAGGCTGGGAAAAATCGCGCGAGAAGCTGGGAAGGATCATACCGTTGGCTGGGAAGGATCACACCAGAAGCTGGAAAGGATCGTACCAGAAACTGGGCAAAATCATTCCATAAGCTGATAAGTAGCATACCATAAGTTGGGAAGGATCGTGCCACAATCTGGAAATATCATGCCAAAAGATGGGAAATAACATGCCAGAAGCTAGGAAATATCACACCCGAAGTTGGGAAATATCACGCCACAAACTGGGAATATCATGCCATAAACTCGAAAATATCGTGCCAGAAACTGGGAAATACCATACTAAAAGCTGGGAAATATTATGCCAGAAGCTGCGAAATGCCATACCAGAAGCTGGGAAATGTTATACCAGAAGCTGAAAATATCATGTCATAACCTGGGAAGTCTCATGCCGCACAGTCATAACCTGTAAAGGGCGCCATTGCGAGGTGGCCGCTCTCTTTCCAGCGAGCGACTTGGCCAGAACTTTGGGTGGTGCGCCCTCCGGCTGACATAGGGTAAACAATAGTAACTTTTGAGGGAACTTTTCATAGGCAACCGCGAACATGTTCAAATTACGAAAGCTATCCTTGGCCAAATTAAAGGCAACGAGAATTCCTTCCTTCTGGCGTAAAAATGAGTACGTAGTCCCTAGATAACGAGCAATGTGGCGCTCGGATTTCTGGAATATTCCGCGGTGACTGGGGAGCTGCCCGCTGATGGATGATTGGTGTTGATTTTGCATCGAGTTGCGATAGTTTAGCGAAACTTGATGGGAAGATGGTCCCCGGATGTTGAATGAGGATATGCATTTGAAATGAAGGAACTCTCGTATAAAATATAAAGAACAGGTTCAGGCTGAGGAATTCGAGGAAGGCTTCCTTAGGACAACGTACTAATCGATTTAGAATTCCCTCTTTGATCATCGTAGAAAACCTTTTAATGATTTCATTTAAGGTATATGTAATTAATGTACGAATTCGGTTCATAGAATGAGTACGTTGGGGACGCAAAGACAAACGTGTGTGTTGTATACGGGGTGCCCCAGAGTAGAGTACAGCGGCTGTGTGGGTGGCCGCTAATGCCTATCGCCTGGCCTAACTCGATACGACGTTTTTCTGAAGGAGCATTTAAAGTCTAGAGTCTTCATAATTTCCCCGTATAATGAAGAGGACTTAAGGAAAAAAGACCATAACCGAGCTAAAATATCGCCGCGAAAACGTATACATGATAAGACACGTAGAGCATTAAAAATGATTGGCAAGTTGGAAGCAGATAAACATGGTTAATTAAAAGACGAAGTGATTATCGCGGATTTTTTATGTACTGTTGTAGTGAAAAATGGATTATTATATTCAACAAGCTCCTTTGTCTTTTGGAATTGTTATTTATTCAAAAATGCTTCGATATACTCGTGCATTTCCGAGATCATGAACAGGAGTGAAGCGTTATTGAAAGTATTCTTTTGATGTTTCTGCTGAAACGAATCAGCGGAGTCAAAGCAAAACTAGACAATTAAAATCGGACTTTTAGCTACTGAAATTTTAGCAGTCACTCATAAGTTTATACATGTACAGGACAGCTTTTTTAGTTTTAAAGCGGCTTGTGCAGTGGAGACGCTGAATTAAATAAATACAAGGCAAAAAGAACTGTAGGTAAAAGTCTATTTGTTGAATTCGAAGTAAGTCAATGATTGCAATTGAGCTTTGCGCTGGCCAAAGAATGGTGGGCTCCCCTCACCCAGCGACCTGTGATGGGTACGAAGAGGTCAGCAGCAGACGGCAAGAAACAGTGAACAATTTTAGGGAAGTGATCGCATCAGAAATTGAAAAATTACGTTGAACAAAGAGATTCGCCAAAAACTGAACGAAATTAAAGCAGCGTAATTTAATATCAATAAAGCAAATCAGTAAAAAAATAAAAACATGGAAAAATATGCACATTTTAAATTTATATTTCGCAACATAAGTGTTTCAACTATTTTGTTGACTTGCGATGAATCTATTACGTCACTCTGCATTTTGCAGAACTCATTTTACAACATGGTATCCTACACCGACATTTTAAGTGAAATCACCGTAGAGTTTTGCCCCGGCAACTTGTGCCCCCAATGACGTTTTGCAACATCGCGACACACAAATAACTGGTCGAAAGTTTATCACATAATTGAGGTACTTTTGCTACAAGGTAACGTTAATTATGCGTTCATTAATGTTTTTTTTTAACCTGGATGTATCGATTAATAATTGAGTTACATCTGTTCACTTCGGCCATTTTTCTGTCAATTTATGTTTTCTAGGAAAACTGCAGGTAAAATCTCACCACTACAGAGCAGTGAGTTGACTTCAAGCTTCTGAGGGTGAAAATGTTGTGCATCAGTCACACTACCTTGTTAATCTTTCCTAAAACACTTATTTACATGAGGGTGACGCACTCCATATCCCCTATATATAATTTAAAATTAACCTAATTCCAATCTCCCCTACTTGTTGTATATATTTCGATAGCATTATTTTTTACAATATTAGTATCGTTAATATAATATCACATCGTCACTAGTGATATTTGCAGTGAACTGCTTGTAATATATCCACAATAAGAAAATATGCGAGAAAAATGTGCTTGTTTGCCTGTTTCACTTATTTTTCAGGTGGCCCTCCCTCCATTTCAGGATTTTTCTTTCCCTGTTTGCTATTGACGGAAACTGCGATGGCCGCTACGGGCATCCACAAACGCGGGCAAAAACTGCGTCTGCGCTAGAAAAAGCGGAGGAATTTAGAGAGACGGATGGCCTGTCCGCTGCAATATGCTGCATTCGAATATTCCGGTGTTCTTCTTCTGCCACGCCAGCAAAGAAAACGAAATATCTACTATCACCTCGAAAAATAGGAATGGCCCACAAAATCAGCTGCGCGCTCGAAACTCTGGTGCCGCCTCAGCTTGAAATGCAAATGACTTTAAATTGATGTGTTAGTCGCTATGTGAGATGCCTCAGTCTGGTCAAGGGAATTCTAAAATAACTGTAATCGAAACAAAGAATTATTATAGATGATTTCTAACCTAAAACTTCAGAGGAGTTTTTTTCAAGGAGAATTTAGTTTTTTTGCGTGATTGATTTAGTGTGAAACTGCTGGTAGTTTTAGTGCATTAATATTCTTCTGAAACACACTATATGAAATGAAGAAATTTTCAAGCAAGTGAAGGGAGAATGATTATATAATGCAGGGTCCAGAACAATACATAACCCTGATACTAAACTGTGCGCAGAGCTTCAATAATAACTTCTAAAAAGTGTAGAGTATGATTCTAAGACGCGTGTAGTTCGAGTAAAATATAAGTGATGAGAAAAAAGAAGCGAAGCTTGCCACCAAAATTCAAATCAACTCAACCTGGAATTCTGGTACTTATTGAACGCTGTAAGGATGCTGTGGTAGAAAGATCAATGCCAAATTATAATGAACATTCTTTGAAAGCGCAAAACTACAACTTGAGGTGTAGCACGTCATCGGCTTCTGTTTCACCAATGAATTCCCCTTCGTTTAATAGCTCTGAGAGGACTCGACTGAGAACAACGTCATCAGAATATCGGTGACGCAGGAGACGATAGTTGATGGTCGTGCGATTGGTTTGGTGTACTATTCTCTTCGCAGAGAAGTCTTTCATCACCGAATTAGAGTCTAAATTCACGTAAGGAACGCTCAAGTTGTTTGTCTCAATTGAACACTGCGCTATACAAGTGTAAAGAATTTTTTTTATTTTCGATTGAGCTTTACTTTCAGCCGGTGAAGCCGGTGGTCAAAACTGATGTTCTGAATGTTAACAACGACGATTTCTTGCGTCGCAGAAGTAAAAAATAATTAAAACTTGTCGTCTATAATAAACTGGCATATTACTCGTGCCTTTTGTGTCCCCTATGAAAAAAAATTGAAACTTACAGTCCACAATTAACGGGCTTCCTGCTTGGGCCTTTTTTGCTTGGTTGAAGGAAAAAATGACTCACATGTCCATTCATAGGTCGGCCGTGGCTGGCGACGAGCTTTTCTCATGCGAACTTAGCGGATTTTTTTAGTCCTTTTTGGGCGAGAAAGAGCAGCGCCGTGCTGCAAATATAGCTGCATTTTTAACTCTGGACTTCCCACCGTGTAGACGAGTTATACATGGATGTTTGTTTCAGTTTTTTCAACACAATGTTACACACAGCCTGAAGATGCTGGGAGGTGCTCGTTTTGAGGGCTCGGGTCGGAAATTATTTTTTGTTGAACAGTAGTTTCGAGTAAAATATGTATAATTTTCATGACACAATCTTAAGGACTAATTCGTCTGAGATAGGAATTGCTGGTGGAAATTGTCTTATACGGTGTCGTTGATGGCGGCCAATTAAGTTGCTTACGGTCAAACCCATGCCTGCTAGCATTTAGTTTCCATGTTTAAGCGGTCACCGGAATCCGGTTTCACTATCCACAAATCAAAATATCACATAAATGAGGAATTTTAAATTATCCTTTGAATGGAAATTTTCGGTAACGCTCGAACTACTGACGAAGAAGACACATATCCTAGCATGAGACATAGACATTTTCATCATCGGTCCTTGTGCGCATTGTTGAGAAAGTGGTTGCCTGCGTAAAGACTTCTGTTCAAATTCCAAGAAATTAAAGTCACATTAAGGAAGCCTGAGTGCACCTTCACAACTCCTTCTCAACTTTCTGACGAAATATAAGAAGTTTCCGAAGCACAGCTAGTCGGTCTCTCAAAATCCCATTCAAATTAAAACGACGCAGAGTCCGAGTGAAGTTCGAGGCAGCTGTAAAAGGAGTCTAATTTGAAGTTGGTTAAGAAAGATACAGACACATTAGGACTCCAGGACTGGAGGAAGAGGAGGTTATTGCCATGGCAAGGAGCAAAATTGCGCGGTCTCCACTCCTTGGTAATTGATGTCTTTCAACGAACTGAAATGAACTATCATATCAAAGTTTCGAATTGACCTTGAACGCTTACCTCCAGCTACATACCATTGAATGCAACTTTTTCCTGCATGTTTACTTGAATCTTTAAAGTTTGGGGCAGATACAAAGATCACAATCGAAGAAACACTTCAATATGCCAGCGGACAAAAGAGTTTCTTCGACGTCGCATTCCGGCAATGCTTCGAACGTCAAATATATTCCGGATGCATTCCTTGCGAAGAATTATCAGGGATCAAATACGTCAACAGTGCCGCGGAGATTGATTGAAAAACTTTTCCACTCGTTCTCTCAATAATGGAACTGAGTTCGTGCAGCTCTCGAGGCCGAGAGACCGACTTGAAAATACGTAGTGTGGCCTTCAGTCTACGATTTCTTGTCTTCTGTTGGCCGAAGATTTAAGGCCAGGTCTCTTTCAATAACTTCTGAACCTGGATCCTTTTTCTGCCCAATTTAAGGGGATAAGTTAATGGGAATAAATTGCTAGGTTCACGCTCGAGAAAGGTCCTGATAATGTTTCTAATGCGAGGTTCTTAACGTTTGGGGTTTTTTTTTTCAAGGGCTTATGTTTTCCAGACTTGCAGCTTCCCTTCGCTTCCCCAGCGTACCTGGAATCCGCTTAACGATAAAGACCTCCTCAGGTATTCCCCCTCCATTAGTTCCAGAGGGTTATCCTGTCCTATTGCATTTCATGTTTCCTTCGCGGTGATAATGTGCGGCACATCTTGCAACATCGTATCAAAGAAATCTATCGGAGTAAAATTGTATGATGTAAAGTATATCAACTTTTTCTTAGTTTTAGCACGAACACTAGTCATGCGGGCAGAAAAATCGTCCCTCCCAATCGTCACTTATTATTGGCTTTAAAAAATTTAGAGGGAAACTGTGAATTTCGGTTACGTAAATACTATAGCAAAAAAGTTCAAGACATTTACTTTGTTGTACGAATCAATGGCCGTGAAGAAAATGTGTGTGAATTGTTGGTCCTCTTCACCCATGACTCTTTTTCACCCACGGGAAGAAGTTCTGGTATAAATTTTCAGCGCATTGTTTTTTTACTCGGAGTAGTTTCATTTCCTGCTACATATGGACCAGTTGAGACTAGCAAATTTGATCAAGTCAAAATAGGAAGCTTGCCGATCAAATTTCTCTGAAACTCGTTCGCCATCGCAAACTCTAGCGCTTCACGGCATGCGTGTTCAGCTCTCTAATGAACATGCGGTGCCGTCCACTGAACTGCACTGCATGCACTGATGCCACCCACTGAACTGCACTGCANTGCATGCACTGATGCCGCCCACTGAACTGCACTGCATGCACTGCTGCCGCCCACGTTGCATCGCAGAACACTGAGGCTTGTTCAGTTTATGGACACTTGAGAGGACGACTCAATCATGCATAAACAAATTAGCTCAATCCACGTTTCCATGACAATATCTCGAAAACCTCGCAAAGTTTAGAATTTCGGTTAAAACATTTAAAACTCCTAATGCTGCATCGAAACATATTTATGGAAGTCTTACCAAGTATGACCACCAGGTCGAGATACATGGAGAGCTGTGCATGACTTAGATATATTGTCAAATTATTCTGATGGAGGATTATCAAAAAGCCAACGTTAATTTTTGTGGAAAGTATAAAATAAATGCAACTGATATATTAACAGATTGCTTCTTTATCAGGCATGGTATTTTGAGAGATCACGAATCAAGACCCATTGTCTTTATGATGGACTGACGACTCCAGCTACTGGCTTTGAAGTCTGTATTTCTCCGTTGCTTTGACTGCCTCTCCTGCAGTGAAGCAGCTCATATCAAACATTCCTTCATTTCTCTATTGCTTTACTGCCTGCGCTAGAGTGTGGCAGCTCATATCGTGCTCCGCCGTATTTCTCCGATGCTCATCTGAGAGGGCGTAAAGTTCAGGAACTCCTCTAAGTCACCTAAAATATTCGTAATTACTTGCACAAGTACAAGCACTAAACTGTTCAAGTATCACAGCAGAGCGGCACGTCTGAGTAAGGTTTGAGTGAGGGCCCAAGTTGCTGGCCTAGGACCACTTGCCCCGAAAGGGCCCGTGAGATATAGAGGTTGGCCCCATTGTGGCCGCTATTTAAGAGGGCAAGTGTGCAATATTAATGACACTTACGGAGTCATCGCATGCACTATAAGGGGTGAGCCTTAACTGTTTCTAGGTAGTTAGCCCTGCAGCACAGGCTCTATAAATTGTCCCCGACTCGGAAGTTTGGAGAGCGACTCACTTAAGCCTCGAGAGATAGAGTCTTCCGCGTTCTTCCCGGCGCTTTTACTTGAACGTTAAGAACTTCAGGACCGCCGAGGCCGAGTTAAGAAATGCTCTGTTTCCATTGCACGTTGGACTCAGAGTGTTTAAAAAACGACTTTCTCGGATCCATGGGCCTAGGCTACATCGGAAATGCGACGTTTCGATCAAGAGATGCTTTTAGTATTTATGTCTTGTGCACACAAAGACAAGATCCTTTTTAGGTTGTGTTGGTGAGAACTATGAGTTTTTTTAAGGTTCTTTTTCGTGTTGTATTGCCTGCTACGTTTGTCAGTCAATGGAGCTAAATTAATGCGGAAAATAACTGAAAACTTAGTATCGAGGTTCTCGATGGTTATTTTTAAAATTATTTCACAATTTTTACTGCAATCATCATAGGTCATTTCTTACGGCATTTCTTACGTGCACTAATGACAACTAAATGCTCATGCACGTCTCTTTTGATGACCTATTTCGTTCACCGAAGAGCGTAGTAGTGGAGTAATTTATTTGTACAAATTATTACTCAAAGAAAATTAATTTAGTAATTCAAGACTAGTGTACTGAGCTTAGCACCTCGAGTAGAAACCTGCGCAGCTTAGGCTTGTCATTCAGTGGAAAAGTGGGGAATGAAAATGGATATTGTGTATACATGATTTCAATTGTTATTTCTCTCATTCATAGGACTATAGTAATTTATAATGTCAAAGTAACTGAATAAATAAAAAAATTCCAGACTGTGTCTCAAGAAATTAGTCCCACATGTCAAATTCGCCTGAGGCTCAGAAGAGTTAATCACTGACGCTGACCAGAAACTTACTAAATGTACGACTGGCAGGTGTTGATATCAGCACTGTGAGAATATAAAGGAAATCAGAGTTAGTGCCACGAGTAAACTCCTGCCAGGGTTTTCCAGCCCTCATTCGCTGCCTCGTTTGGTCATCGTTGGGATCATTTCAAGTCGCATGATACTGTGAGTGTTTTTGTTAATATGCGTCTAATGTTTCTGTAAGCCCTGGGGCACCTGAAGCGTTTTTGCTAATATGCGTCTAATGTTTCCATGAGCCCTGGTGCACCTGAAAAAGAAATCTACAAGTCATGTGACTTGAAAGATTTTTCATTCTATTGCCCTGTGAGACGCGGCGACTGCCATAAACATTTTAAAATTATAATATACAATGACTGTAGTTAATTTCATCAATAATGACCAAACACAATTAGATCAAATGCCAGAGAAGTTACTAAAGTAAAATTCACATGTGCTTTAGATTATCTGCAACAACTGGGAGTGAGAAATCCACTTTTTCACTTCCAGCGCAAGTAATGCTACAGTATACATATATTCCCGACGAGAAAATATTCTGTTCTATTATTTATCGTATATTATTTATTATGGCTTCTGTTTTCTTGGTATGTATTACATTCTCACTCGCTTCCTCCTTAATCGGAACGTACTCGGACTTTTCGTATCACTAGGGTCAATTTTTTTGCAAGTATTCATTTACCTTTTGATATTGTGCAAATGTTGTATCTGCATTTATAAAAAGTTAACTATAACTCATTTTTCATACTTTTAAGTTATTCTCATTTATGTTTGCATTATGTTTTTTTTACCCGCGTAAGGCAAGGTCCTTCCTTCGAACCAAGGACGAACTGAGCGCCATGATAGTGGGGAAGGGGATACTGTTTCAAAACTAGATCAGCTTCGCGCAAGGCAATCATGAAGTCAAGTTCAATGGAAGGTGTGCGCCCATTGCATGGCCAAGATTCACCGATGATTATAAGGCCCTAAATCACGGCTGGCCGTCCTCAGATATTACGTCCATAAACAACCGATAGATTCTCGGCCATAATCCGCGGACGGCCAGCTTCGAATATTACGTCCTTGTTCGGCCGTGCGCAAATATAAGCGAGACGGGAGCGTTTTGAGGCCGAAACGGCCGATTTGCCTTTAATTCGTCCGTAATCGACCGTGTCATTCTTAACCCACCGGCGATACGTCCTTTATTTTTAATAGGGAAATAATTCCTACCTATTTCAGTGATGGTATGAATGTCATAATTAGGTTCACCAAAGCTATAAATATAACTCACAGTGGTGCAATCCACTCAAAGAAGCTTCCCACCGTCGTTCCCACTTCTGGCGACGGGAGAAACGACTCCTGATTACAACTCTTGGATCTCAGGCGAACTGGGATCCTAAACTTGCTGCGGAAATTGACACACATCAACACAGATTTCTCATTTCCGTTCCAGATAAAACTCTTCTTACTCAAACATAATTTCGTTTTACGCAAGCAAAACTCCAATTGACTCAAACAAAACTCACATTTACTCAACTGTAACTTCAGTTTACTGAAGCAAAGTTCAAGCGTGTTCAAACGATAATTCATTTAATTCAAACAGTGCACCAGTTTCATCAAACAAAAGTCCGGTTTATTCAATCAAAGCTCCAGCTTACACAAACAAATGTCCAGTCTACTGATACAAAACTCAAGACTGCTCAAAAAGATGTGAAAAATGTTTATTTACATCAAACAAAACACGTGTTGACTCAAGAAATATCAAGTTACGCAAGAAATGTCAAGTTTACGGAAACATCTGTCCTATTTACGCTAGAATTATCTGGCTTCCGCAAAGAACTGTCTAGTTCAGACACACAAAACTCCAGTTCAGGCAAACAAAACTCAGTTCACGCACACTAGACAACAAATGAGCAATATTGGCGAGGTAAGCTTCACAGCAGGTCGATGAACACTCACACGAGCGTGGCTGTGCAATTATTCATCCTGCGGCAACACCGCACGCTGCTCGCAAATAAGCATCTTTTTCGCTTTATCGTGCCTGCGTCCATATCCGAACCAAGATTTATCATTTGTATTACTATTTGCTCAAGGTAAAACGTTCTTTTCTCTATCTCATATGGGCAAGTTACTCAAAGAATGAGTTGCAAGTCTCTTGGACATGCACACGCTCTTGCTTTGTCTTTCTTACAGGGCAAATGTGGGCGTAGAGCATTTCAAGATCGCACGATTACATTGTGCCAGCTGAACTAGTGAGTGCAGACGGAATGATGACATCTTGTAGCGTAGCAATGCCATTTTTCTGGATGAGACCAATATATTTTGCACATGCTGGAATTACGTTGATCTTATTCATGGGGAAGTCATGCTTTCTCACACCATATTTTGTTCTGCCTGCAGTGATCTTGCACTCATGGGTCAATATGCATTTTAGGGCAAAAATGCATCAACTTCACGTAGCAACATTACGAAACTACTCCCCGCGACGTCATATTAACCTAAGACTTTTTACTCTAGCTTGCGTTCGTGAACTGACAATTGATAGTGTCACACGAGCAAAATAAAAGCTGCAATTACCCTCAGTAATGACACAGATGCTTTATTTACCTTCACCTACTGCTTCGTTTACCTTCACCTACTGCTTCATTTACCTTCACCTACTGCTTCATTTACCTTCACCTAGAGGTGTTGAAATGCCGTCATTGTTCGCTCCGCCGCCGCGTCAGTCTGACTGGCATAGGTTGGCCACCCTCTTCTTTTTCTTCATGATTGGGAAGACTACAATGATACTGACACCTGTCTGTCGCAACAGCGAGGGTGAGAATGGCAGGACTTCTCGTGTCGGTTGACGTTGTGCCGCAGCCAGCACTCTTCATTGAGTCCAGAGTTATTAGAGATTGGATGGACGCGACCGCTGCTATGCCTCAACAATATTTTCAGTGTCAATGAAGTGAAGTATTTTTGTAGTTATGGTTTTCATTGTCTGTACGAGTAGTCATCATCATTGCAAGTCACAATCAACGTGATATTCTGATGAATATTTTCATTGCGCCATAGGGGTTGATGTTAAACTACAAGCTAGAAGTTCTTAACCCTTAATCCTTTTGTAGTGCGAATATTTAGTATGCAAAAATTTTAAGTTTACTGCTCTCAATATTATTTTTTAAACTGCGAGCACCCCAAATGTCTCCCCATGTTTAGAAGGCCACATGCCGGCACTATGTCACCGCTTGTCTACACTTGCAAGTAACGTCCACGAAAGCCTGATTCTCACACACGCCAATGCAAATGCCCACCACTCACCGTGATCGCAGCTCGCGAGGCAAATGTCAGGTTTTCTCACATTTTTTCAGAGAATTTCGCCCAGAAGACGCGCTCGAGAAACTAGCAGGATGATTTGGAATGAAATTTTTTCTAGAAAGCAAAAGAGAATGAGTAACTTCCGTACTCATATGAAAATAACGTACTAATTTTGCGCTGCAATTTTAGTTAGAAAAGATCTGAAATAGGGTATTTTTCGTGGATTTTATCTTGTTTAACATCAGAAGCTGGTATATATTCACTTTAGCCATTTCCACGTCGAATAATTTTATTTAATGTGCACTTTGACCTTTGCTTCATGGCCGCTCAGGGCGTGCACTGCTTTTGCATCAGGTGCGGCCTTTGGGTCATTCACAGTGCGCATTGGACGATTTTTTATGTCTGTAAATTTTTGGAGGTTTCATCCTCGATTTTTATTACTAAACTAAAAAAATTGTATTTTTCAGTACGACCCTTATGATTATTTTGATGTTTATGAGAGTTTGACAGTATAATTTGGAAATCTTATCCTTAGTTGTAACAACGTTTGTGGGCAATGTAATCATAAGATTATCCATAAGTTGAGTGTTATGGATAATATCTGGAACCTAATGTGAAGCACAACAATGAGAACACCAACACCTGTTCTGAAATTCACAGAAACCATAATACAGGTGTTGGCATCGACAAAAAACATTCTAATATAACGGCATCGACAAGTGTCTTCCAGTGCTATGTATTGTCTAAATTCACACCATGACAGAACGATATTATCAAAACGCAAATGAGGCTATGTTGCATCATAGATCATGTCTTAAATCATCTGTATAAAGAACCCTTATCAATTCCAACATATTTTACCGTTATGTTTTCGATGTCTTACAACTACTAGCGTGGTGAGGGATGTGAGGAATGTGTGGTTTAAACTTCCATTTCCAAGGGAAGTATTTCCAGGTATAAAAAGTATAAAATTTTATTTCCATTTTCCTCTGACGTTTAGAACCATCCATTGAATTCTGAAATGCCGTAAATCGTTTGAGAAGGTCATCACACCATTTGCCCTTGTCTTTCGCTCGATAATCGTCCCTGAAAAATAGGTAGAAAATTCACGATCACAGGATTGTTATTCGTATTCGAGTGGACGATCAACATCAATGCTCTCTCATCGCAAGGTCAGGTGAGTGAGAGCACACGTAGAGATGGACGCTCTAGTGTCAAGGTGCTGGAAGCGTTACAGGTCTCTTTATGCGATATTTGATCATCCCATGTGGCACTCGGATATTTCACACAGAATTAGGGTCTTTTATGTGGCAGTATACACCTTCATGAGGTATTAACTACATATCTTCGTGTGGCATTAGATTTTTAATGTGACATTACATCCTATGATGTGATGTTAAATTCATCCACGTGCCATTAGATTCCTCCACACGGCATTAGATTCCTCCACGGAGCATTAGATTCCTCTATGCGGTATTAGATTTCTCAACGCGGCATTAGATTTCTCCACGCGGCATTAGATTCCTCCACGCAGCATTAGATTCCTCTAGGTTTCATCAAATTCCTCCACGCAGCATTAGATTCCTCTAGGTTTCATCAAATTCCTCCACGCGGCATTAGATTCCTCCAGGTGGTATACGATTCCACCAGGTGGCATTAGATTTCTCCACGCGGTATTAAATTCCTTCAGGAGGCATTGGATTTCTCCACGTTGCATCAAATTCCTCCACGTGCTATTAAATTTTTTAATGCTGCACTAGATTCCTCCATGTGGCATTGAGCACTTCATGTGGCATTAAGCACTTAATGCGGCATTGAGCACTCCTTGTGGCATTGAGCACTCCATGTGGCATTGAGCACTTAAGGTGGCATTGAGCACTCCATGTGGCATTGAGCACTCCATGTTGCATTGAGCACTCCATGTGGCATTGAGCATTCCTTGTAGCATTGAGCATTCCATGTGGCATCGAGCACTCCATACGGAATAAATAAAGCTTGTCTGCCGTGGCTAAATGAACAGCTGTGCGGCTGCTCAATGATTCAAGCCTCCAATGCGACTGGCCAGCAGAGAATTTTAGTCCAACGCACGAGAGAGTTTCAGAAGTTCCGTGAGACTGACAGCGTGCGAAAATTGATTTAGTGTATCCTGGGAGAGCTGTAGTTCAGGCGAGTCTCTTTAGTGCGAAAAGTCGCTGCTGCCGAGCGGTGTTGGCGTCTGGAACAATGCCGCATTTGTGTAGTTTTTCTTGTCAACTTGAGACGACCTTTGGGTTCTTAATTGGGATGACAACGGAAATATCTTAGAGGCACAGCTTGGTGTCATCATTGTATACTCGTCTTGGAACCCCTGCAGTGGCGAGCACGGGCGGGGGCACAGGTTGCAGGAACGCCACATTCGAACGAAACATCCAAACGTGCTGCGAAAACTCACGTGATTTGCTCTGATATTATCTCTTAAAGTTCTTAGGAATGAAACATACTCTAAATTCACAGCTTTCCCTTAATTCGGCAAGTCCTCTGCTGACATTTTGTGCCTAACTGACGACTTTTCACCCGTCCTCTTAATACAAGTTTTAGCATTTTATTGTCATTGAACGATATACAGCGTGACAAACGTGACCGTGTACAACTCCTCCATACTCCAAGTAGATAAATTAGGATTTTAGACGCTGTGTTACTACGAACCCTCAATGAAGTGCGGGATACCGTTGCTCATTCTATGTTCCTGGCTTTTATTTTAAGCGAAACACCCTTAAGCATTTTAGGTACCACAGCGAAGCCAAATGCGTCTCCTGTCATTGAAAGATTCCCCCTGAAAGAGTTCAAGAGCGGTCGTGCAGTCGCGATGGAGTCAGCATGTGGAGCCTGTTCCACTCGGAGGGACGATACGCACGTGTTTTTTTAGCCACATAGTTCCTGTTTTGAGCTCAGATTACTTTTGGTTCTAACTTAAACTGATCCGGTAAATTTCATGCGTAACAAATTAGATTTCACCGCAAATTTTTCCTGAATTACCGAGCTGATTATTTACATCGGTAATTTACACTAAGGGATTCATTATTTTGGTTCATATCTACTCCATATATGAAGCCAACTGCTCTCGCTCATGTTCATTTTGTAATAAATTGTTAACGTATGGTATTGCATTTTGTGGTGTGACCAAAAAAATATTATCAACCTACGCTACTTTATATTATGGCAACGATAAAATGTTAACAATCTATGGTAATGTACATACATGTACGAGTGTGCTTGTGACCGGAGACTGTTATCAAGCTCCGTTTCTGTGTATTAATTTTTACAACCACTAGTGTTCTCGGTATATTTTACAACTTTTGTTGCTGTATATTAACATCTTCTGTCATACAATAAGTTAACCCAATAGTAACTATAACCACCAATAGAATTACAATAATAGTCAAGTTTCGATGAGGGTTTCAGAAAAAGTAAGAAAATTATTGTGATGATAATAATAATTTTAAAATCACTGTAATTTAAAACGATTATTATCATGAAACTCATGTAAATCAAATTATCGACTATATATGTGACAAAATGAGGCCATTATTAAAATATAATGTTTAAGATCATTTTTCAATTCCCCCCTCACACTGAACACTTTTAAAATAATCATTGTTGAAGCCTTGTACGAGCTGTTATACCCTCCAGTACAAATTATGACTTCTTAATCAAGATCAATTATGTTTTTCTGTCAAATTAATAGTTAACATCGGGTGCGTCCAATGAATGGTTACCAATGTGTGCTGCCCAATTTATTGTCTCTAAATTGTGCCAATCAGTTCACGGTTTGCAACTTGTTCTGTCCAGTTAATTTTTGCACATTAGTGCTAATCAATTTCTGACCCCAAACCGTTGTAGTTCAAATTGCGGCCACGAACTGGTGCCCTACGATTTATGGATGCGAAATATGATTGTTCTATATATAGGCGCAACTAGACGCTCCTATCAAAAATCACAACGCCAGAGGATGAGACCGTAAAGCTGAACTCGGCAATTTGGAGGCGCATTCGGAAAAGTGGACGCACTAAACAACGCCGCGCGAGAGGGTCGCGCTGTAATGGCAGGTATTCAGGGCTCGGCAGGGTGCCTTCGTCAGCCGCCTGCGCTGATGTCAGCGCTAATAGAGACCTGGTCTTCGTCGCTTCGAATTAATCCCCTAGAACGGAGCCCCGGTCCGGGATTTACCAAAAATCAGAGCGCGAATGGCCAAGTAAAACCTGTGACTGGTTTTCAGGCGAATAAAAAAATGAAAGGGTAAAAGTCTGCGGTGGAGATTTGTGGAGCGTGAACGCCTCGCTGTTTGACGAAGCCAGGTGCGTAGAAATAGAGGGAATTTTGTCCGGAAATGGCCCGGAATGACTGGCAGCACTGGCAGTGGTGTCACAATAAACCTGTTGTTCAGAGGTGTATCATCGGTCCCTTGTATGCGCTGTTCCCAATGACCTCGAGATCGGCCATACTCCAAATAACCGCCGATGTCATTTCTCAATTTTAAACTGAGCTAACTATGAGACTGGCGGGAATCGCCTTCATGAATACGTGCTAAGGAAATTTGAAAGCTTTTACTGCGAGAATTTCTGAATAAAAAGAAAAGTTATTTAGTTGTTCCTTACGCTACGCTCGCTAATTAAACTAACACTCTTTACGTTTTTCATATCCATATTATGTATATTCACTCCACACTCAAGTTCTTGTTTTCCATCAGAGTTAATTTTGTTTTAATGATTGGACGTTTTCTCCGAACTTGTTGACAATACCCACAACCCGGCGTTTAATTCTGAAAATATAACTTTAGTTGCTGATATATAAGTTTAGTCGTCGACAGTTAATTCAATGAATAGTTTCACGTGAATGAAGTCTACGTGAAGCGAAAAATTAACTGAGTTTTGTTACAGTTGTGGAAAAATATTATTAGGATTAATTGAAATGTTAGGTTACTTTGCTTCAATTTTTTACGCTACTTTGCTAAGTTTCGGCACCTCGAGGCGCTACAGGTCATCAGAACTGGATTTGATCGGGAACAAAATTTATTTCTACATATTTAATGTCTGTGACACGACACATCAAGAAATATTCAGTGTCAGACCCTCATTTGACTTCATTAATAGAAAGATGAATTATTTGTATAACTTGCATGACGCCATATCTATGAATGCGTTGGAATCGCACTTGTAACACCTGACCCTGCCGTGCCTCGAACGTACTTTCCTCACTGAAACACAGCGTATTTTGTAGAGCGTGCTGCTGTAATATCATTTGTATAGTATTTTGTGTCTATTGATATTATCCTTAAAATAGCTGAGGTTATAACTATGCAACCATAATACATGATTCCTGCACAGCTTTGATATAAAGTTTGTTGCACGTCAGCAGCATGCCACAACACAAGGTAACGGAGACCAGCTTGCTGTAACACCAGGTAACAGAGACCAGCCTGCTGTAACACCAGGTAACAGAGACCAGCTTGCTGTAACACCAGGTAACAGAGACCAGGTTGCTATAACGCCAGGTGATGTGACCTGCGTGTTTCACTACCAGGTGATAGTGATCAGCTTGTCGCACCATCAAGAAATAAAATAATGCTAGTCCATAAAAGTAATTGCTGTACGAAGATTTAGGTTTACAACTGCTGTATTTTAGCAATGATTTGCATGCTCGCACACTTGTACTATAGTTCTTTTATAATTTTTTTCATGGTGAACAATTACTGAACACGATCGTTGGGAGGACAGGGCAATTTGCGCAGGTGGCAATGAACTCGGCGTAAACTTAAAGTAATAACACGGAGCTCATTGTCATTCTTTCTCCGGCACCAATGTGTCCAATTTATTGGCCCTTTCTGTGCAATCATTAACTTTTCTAGAACTCCAGAGTGTCTGAATGGACGCACAGACCACGACTGGGTAATGTTAATGAGTCTATTTGTCAACTTCACTATTCTTTGCTTGAGATTCGAGACCGTTCTGGCGTGAGTCGATGATCTTGAGGCGCTCGTACAAGGTAGAGAGCGGCACAATGCTACGTTTCGAATGCCTACAATAATTCATGAAACCTGTTAAGCAAATGGTCCAGGCCACTTTATACGGCTATCTTTCCTACACCGATGTTTGTGCGTAATCTACATGCGGCAGTGCGTGAGGAAACTGAAGGGGCGACGATGTTTGAGGGTAATGTAGGTGTGATATTGTGCTCGTATCTATGTGTGAGGATAATGTTTGAAAAAATTGTACGGCTAACTATGGAAGACCTGCAAGTACGACCGCAGTTAGGGCTTGCCTGTCCACAGACGCCGCTCGATTTCATTCCTTTTGATTAAGCAGCAAGTTTCTGAAAGAAGGGCCTCAATTTAGAATGGGTACATACGTGCGACAGTGTTTGAGAATAGTGCTCTACTGCAAATATTTTTAAGGAAAATGCTTGTATGAAAGTGTTTGAAGTAACGCAAGTTGAAATAGGTGATATTGGGGACATTGCAATTTTGGATACTGTTTGTCTACCTTCATTTGCTTCATCTTCAAAACTTTGGGGCGCAGTTTAACAGTCGGTCGTTCAAATATCCCAACTTTAACCACGTAATTTTGTGTGATGTTTATGCAATTCATGGAAGGCGCATTGTCATTTTTTGTTCATTCATTTGCCTTGGATATTTTATTGTATTGTTGACAGTTACTTTATGAATGATTTTAACTTGCTGGTTAAATAGAATAGGAGCCGTGCTCTGCGCTTCCATCTGGGATCCCTGATCACTGAAGTGCGGCTACATGCACCCTCTCCTACCCTACTCGTAGGAGACTATGTCTGTTGTGGATGAAGACGTCGCACGAGGGATGTCCCCGCGTACCACAAAATGTCTTGTATTGACAACGATGCAAGTGAACCAAAAAAATGCTCAGGTTTTATTCGCGGGCAATTCAGTTAAAGAGAGGTAATTTGCACGACCGACGTACTCCCTTTGCCCACAGATGGACTGAAAATTGCTAGAAATGAAATTACAACACGAATGACTCTGCAAATAACGAGTTGTGCTTCATTAAAAAGAAATCTGTAACATTTGTTAAACTGAGAAAAGAATGAGTAGTGCTGCTTAAACACGCAGTCTGCAACATTTGTTAAACTAAGGAAAGGGAGAGTGCTGCTTCATAGACATACAGTCTGCAACATTTGTTACCCTACAGGAATTCTCCCACTTGATGAGTCACGTACCTGGAAGAAAGCAAGAAAGTCTCACAGACAAGGAAAAATTAAAATTTTCTTAAATAAAGAGCGCAAACAGAAAAACACTCTCAGGTATTCAGTGTTTTGTGAGCGCAGATCTCCTCTATTGTCGGTGGCTTTGCGGCAAATTAGCAGAAGACACAGCCCAAACGCAGGATTTAATCATACGATAGACATCGCACCCCACAAATTTCTACCTCCCATCAAAAATGCACGTTCAAATGAGTTCGTGTGTAAAGAACGACGTTCAGGGACGATGTTCAGTGCTTCGGTTTTCACACAGAAATAAAGCACTTCTGTCAATAACTCAGTTCTTATTCAAGGGGAACAAAATTCAGTAGTGCCACTGGACAGACGGGCGAGCCTGTGGTCGTGCCTGCAGGTCGTCCATCAGGTGCGGTGGTCGCTCAAGCGGATCTTTAATGGCTGCCAAATCGCCTACTTGCATCGATTACAGGTGGTTCCCCTCCTGCTTGTCGAGTGCGCTACATTTGCGCCCTATCTGCGGCCTCCTGGTGCTTTGCTGTCAACCAGGAGTGCAGCTTTCTAAATTCTTGGAATAGAAAATTTATGTGCGCTAAATTCAATCCTCGCTCGCCTGTACGGCAATACTTAGGTGATAATGTAAAGGCTTCGATTGGTAAACTTATGGCAAAGTAATCTTTTGTAAAGCCAATTTGGCGCTGAACGATTTTTAAGTTTCTGTGCTAGGAAAACGTGTATTTACTTGCCAATTTGTAAATTTGAATAGGAATGTTGTTCAAAAATTGATTTCAATAATTTCAAGTGCCTAGTAACTTCTCAGCAATTGGGATTGCCTAGGTGGAGCACTCTATGTACAATTCACCCGTCTTTAAAACATGTAGGAATGACTATTTTGTCCTTCCATTTTGCCAACCATTTGCATAGCGGAAAAAATAAAAGGCATGTTAGCCATTTTACCAAAATTTACTTAGAAATGTTTGCTGTAAATTACCCAGATTTAAAGAACTTATGTAAGCAAATAATTTCCCCGTTATTTAATTGACGATGGAATTCGCAACCTGAACAAAAGTGAAAGTTCCATCTCGAAAGCTTAACAAATATGCTCAAACGGATCTCAGTCTGGTTAATTGAACTCTCCTGCGATCAATTCAATAAGACGAGTGCACGCTGACCTACATTTTACCAGGCCTTCATATTCATGGCCTAAGGCGACTCAGAGCTTGAACTCATTCAACTTTCGATTGAATAAAAGTAACAGCTCTAAATAATGACGCATATTCATTAGCTACAGGGAGTCACTTTAGCTTCAAAACAACACAAGAGCCGTCCTGTAGAGCCGGCAAGTGAGGGTCCTGCTGGCGGCGGTGGTCTCTCGTCAAACCCTTTGTGCACGCAAGAAACAAACGCACGCCGAGAAAGCCTAAAACTGTCTGTAAATTGGTACGACAGTGATTCAGGACATCCCTGGCATTTAGACTGGCCAGTTAAGTCCTCACAGATAAACCCAATAGAAAATTTGTGGAACCACCTAGAATGACAAAGTAGAGATATTGTTCGAGTACGTACATATACTGAAGATCGTACACATATCGTGGCCCAACGAGATCAATTATCCAAGAAATCAGTTGATGATCAACAAGGTGTACAGTAGGACACTTGTAGACTGAATGCTACACAGAATTGCTGCCATTTTTCGTGCTCGTGGAGGTCCTACACCTTGTTGACCGCAGGTGACTAATTTATTTTATCCTGGGAGCTCATTTCACCTGATCCTATAAAGTATGCTAAATCACTATGAAACCCTAAAAATGCTTTAAAATTTTGGGCTTGCTGAAGATGATCGTGCTAAAATCATTTCTATTCTTGGAACTGTTTCGTCGATTCTCGGAATATCACAAAAGTCAGGTAGGTCGTGATCACCATACCATGAAATCGATTGTGTTGTTTTGTAAAACGTACAGAAAGACACAGGAAAGAGCATATGAACGAAAGTCATCTGGAAGAAATTTTCCTAAAATGAAGTTAGAAACTTTTAAAGTGCATTCTGTCAGCATGAATATTTTTGAAGCTGCTTGTGCGCGAAAAAATTAGCACAACTACCAGGTGTAGGATCCTCCGTAACCTTGCCGAGGTGAAGAGTGCCTTCGAGAGGAGTCCCCATTGAGCGAACCAAACAGAGCCGAAAACATTAAATGGGCACAAAATTACACGAACGTCAATTTCAGCAATGTAATTTTTACTGGCGAGTCCCGTGCGCCGCTCCATGGACCTGATGGGTGGTCGTCTGGGGGGCAGCTAGATGGTCGTTCGGCAGGAGTGCGCGTTTGTCAACATCAAGGCGGGGGGCGAGCCATGTTTTCGACAGGTATCCATGTAGATGAGTTAATTGGTTCCCATAAACTCCCAAAAATATTAAAATTGAGTTCAATTTCATATTAGAAACTCTTGGAAGATACCTTTCTATCATAGATTGATGATCAACCAGCTTTGAAAAGAAAGACTTTGATGTTTCAACATGATAATGCACTTGCACACATATCAAATAACAGAACCAAATGGCTGTTAGGCTATTGATTAAAAGGATACATTTTATTGGTGTGGCCTCCAAACAGTCCCAATTTGAATCCAATAGACAATTTAAAGTTTTTTTGTCAAAATGACAATTTATGCTGATGGCAAGCAATACCCAACCTAAGAAGCCCTGTGGGAAGCAGTTGAAAGTGCCTGCTTATCAATTAAACTATTTGTGATAGCTAGCACAATTGATAACAGCAGTTGACACAACGTTTCATTACTGTAGTGTAGAATCAAACAAACTGCATGCATCAAAAGTATAAGTTGATTTGTCACTCGATCATACCTTGTTGCTCTGAGTAATTGAATGCAGAAATATGTAATTCTATCGATAAAATTCAGAATGAAAAGTGAAAGTTAAATTAGTGAATATATGCATAGATCATTAAACATTGTAAATTTTATTTTATGTGAATAGTCAATTGAGATTAATAAATCGAGTATAGCACGTGCAGTTTCGAAAGTCGCAACTTGTTCTAGAAATCATACACATATGTACAACAAAATATTGACTCAAACCTACTCTGTATAAACAAATAAAACACACAGAAGAGCCCTCGAACTGATCTCCGTATTAAAGCTTTAATACTAACACATCTAAACCCTTAAAAACTCCGTAAGCGCTTCGTCTTTCCTCACTTCGCTGCATTCGAAGGTTTTCTCCTGTTGAGGTCCATGAATTATTACTCACTCTAAATTCTCACAGAAGAATCGAGTCAGCTGACAAGCATCTCAGGGGCGCGTATATTCTGCTGAAGTTGTGCCCCTGAGGGCGCTGTCTTTGGCTATCACCGCCGCCCGTCAGAACACCACGGTAATTAGCTGTCTTTGTCACCGGCCTCGTCTGATCAGAGCCTGGTCGATGTTTCTTTGAAGATCGTGATGGGGTTTTCCGGGTTAGGGCCTCTTTATCAAAACCTGCGACACCTATTAAGAATCGAGCGTCACATCTATGTGCACGTGCATTCGAGATGTTCGTTCTAATTGGGTTATATACCTCTTAGATATGAGTACGCGATTAAAATCTGTATCAAATAAATTCCGTATAATACGTACCGGTTTTATTAGCTATTCACTATGCATGTATATGGTTGAGATTCACGGATGGTTATTTTGTGCGCTTTGGATGTCCCTGGAGGTGACGGGTAGAGGTGAGTTATTATTTTATGCAATACGAAGAAAACGTTAAAGAGAAGTGTGATTTTCGTGAGAGTGTACTTCTTTTCCGTAATTTTGGGTGAATTCCAATCAGGATTTCACTCGGAATACATATTAGGGTGAACACACATTGTCATTTACAATTCCTGTAGTGGATGGTGCGAGCTAGAAGAAGTACGTTAAAAACAGCTCCGCAGCGTACAAATGTTGTGTGCAATAATGTCAAGAATTGTAGTGCCGTAATTCTAACTCCAGAAACCATTAGGGAATCATTCCACCTCGCAGTATTTGACATTTACTTAACGACAAAAGCCATCTATCATTACACATTTAAAGTCTATGAAAGGACTGACATTAACGGTCTACCTCTATATTTATTTGCTGCTGGGCAACGTCCAGAACCATCTGCAGGACGCTGCCTACATCGAGGACAAGCTCTTAGATCTTTAATATCATTATTCTTTGGCGCAGAATTGGAATATCGCAATTTATGATTCGCAATGATCATATGAGAACTCATAGGCACACGTTATTCAAACTTATTCTTCAGACAATACTTTCAAAAGGATTCTTCGGACATATTCAATTCCATTGAACTTAGTCCCAATAAACTATATTTTCATGAGGAAAATTAATTTAAAAGATTACCGGCTGTACATCTTAACCCATAAGGAAGCGTTAAAAAACGGAATGTGTTTCCTATGCTCCTGTTTCTCTTCTTAAACTATTCTAGTCGAAATGGGATGGCGGTACTTTTATTGTGTTCTTTATATCTCCACACTTCGATGCTCGTTAAAATATGCAATAGATTCACCACCAAGTCACTAACCTGGCCCCAAAGAGACCAACTGTTCGAAAATTAATGAAGACTTTGCTGCAAGCGCACCTTACCGCTTTAATATTTATTCTCGGGTTATATTTATTCGCTCGCATCGTAGATATGTGAGAAACGAATGCCTCCTGAGAGGAAGAAAATACCATGTTTGTGAGATCATTTCTTACGTTTTAGAAGACAAAGTGAAAAATTTCTTTATGTGAAGCCTCAGAATAAAGGGACTGTGTAACCATAGAGCTCAGCGGTATAATTATTGTAATTGATGCACTTTAATTCACAGCCGTTGTCTGACGTTGTAGATGGGTAGTAGGGTGTGCGGTGGCGCGACTTAAAAGCCAACACAGTGTAGTAGTGAAGCACGATGTAGCAATACTGCTCGAAATAGCGGTGTAGTCCGATTAACGACCTCTAGCTATTGTCAGGAAATATTTCTACTATGGTGATAGAAGCAATCAAAAATGTACAAGTGATGGAAAATGGAGGCGGTACTGACACACCCTACAAGAACTGCGTAGAGCCAGGCTAAGCGAGCGATCAGCACCATGCAGCACTGCAGCACGGTGAGACTGGTGTTGCAGAGCAGCATGAGGGGGGCGTGCTGTGCCTTGTCTCCATCGAATTGTAAGCAGAGTAGTGTCTCTAGAGGAGGAAACTTGGACGAAGTTTCAGTATTTGCTTAAATGAGACATAAGCGCAGCTAGAAAACATTACAGGTACCGTCAGCCGAGTGCAGGCTATTTGGTGTTCTCCACGTGACATGGCAAAGATTGCAGAGCGTTGAGGACATTTGCTTGAATATCTTCTGAAGGGTATGAGAATTGCAGTCAATTTTGTCCATGAGAGACTTGAGCGAAAGTATTCCCACGCGACAAAGGTTCTAACTTTTCGTGCAATCATCAGGACAGAAAGAAACTTAACGATGTAGCTCCGAGGACAAACTTCAGTTGCAAAATTTAGTTGCATTTGATTACGAGAAGAGAAGTCATTAGGGTGGCATCATTTAGCATCATGGCTAAATTAGGTCTCCAAGGTAACCAGATTCCGCTTCAATTACGGTAATCAACATCACAAGCTACTGTTTTTTTCTTTGACCTCTTTGATCTCATACGTCTGAGTTTACCAAAGGTGTTACTGTTTTTGCGCAAACTGAAATCAATGTTCTGAAGGCCAAAGATTCCGATTAGTACCATTAACCAAGTTCGAATTTGCTGCCAGATGTTCAGAGAGTTACTTTACCAAAGCTTATAGGGATCATCCGGTATCAGAATTACCTTTATTTATGGAACGAATCGCGTTCAAATTTGGTATACTTATGTAGCTCGACGAAAGAAACAATTGATAAAAAAAAATGTTCTAAATAATTTGATTTTTTGTTTAATTTTCATTTTCGAGTCATTCATTTTTATATCAGGACCATGGATTGGTCCAATTTTATGTTTTAAAGGAGCAAAGAGAAGTACTAGAAGGAATTTTGAAAAATACAGGAAAAAGTTAGTTGTGAAATTTCAGATATTCGTGTATAACTGTTAATTTTTCAAATGAAAGGAAAATTTATTTAATAAGCTTTTGTTCACCTTGAAACTCACCGTCGGGTGTGGTAGATTTCATTCTAGCGGGGTAAGAACTGTGCGAGGGACAGTATTTGAAAGTCAGAATGCCTGAGTTTTCTGTAAGTGCAGATAAATTAAAAAACGGTTTCCTTTTTTTAATTGAATGCACATTACAAAAAACGTATAATTTTTTATAAGACATTACAATGATACTTAGAAAGTGCAGGCGGCCTCTGAGGTAAATCGAAATGCCAGCACCTGGGAGGCTGCGCTGGGGCGCGTTGTGGAGCTTAAGTTGGACCCCACCCTCAGCTAAGTTGGACCCCACCCTCAGCTA
>VOMN01126907.1:0-20427 GCA_014899125.1 Orchestia grillus
CGACCGACAGTGCCGCCACAGCATGCAGTGCAAAAAAGCAAATTACCGCTCTCCACCCTGTACTACGTCAAACCCAAGTTACAGTTTTGCTGAACCTGTAGATCCAACAGCAACACAAACCATCACAAAAATAACAAAAAATGCCCAAGGAAATAGGAGCTCACAGAGATGGCAGAGCGGTGAGAAGGCGGCCACTTGCTGAGGTGTGCAGTCTGGGGCCCTCCCATGTTCATGAAGGGGATCAGCGGCTCTCTCAGGTTCAGGTAGGCATATTCCATCCACCAGTCTTCCACCTGCAATAAACATGCCTAATAATATGATCTCAACGCAAGTTGAAACTCTTGTCAAATTGAAATTGATACAAATAAGCTGAATACTGCTTCACAATGTGGATACAGAATAATAGTATTTGCACCGTCTCGGTATGTTTCGTACCAACAAAACATGCTTTTTTGCATTGTGGCTATGATATAAATACCTACCCAATTTGAAAATACAGTTTGAAATGCTTGTTGAAATGAATGTAGAATAATTACCAAGGAGAATAAGTCATTAATTAGAAAAATTCACGCTGCTCAGATATTGCTAGGTATTAAAGGAAAGAATAGCTATGAAAAACAAAAATGATTGAGAAGGAAAAGATACCAGTTGGAGACCTAGTACTTGTGGGAAATGATTTGAATGGTCATGTTGGAACCAACAGGAAAAACTTTGCAGAATTAATGGGAGTGAATGGGTGGGGAGAGAGGTGAGTTTTGTCAAGGCAGAATTAAAGAATTGTTAACACCATGTTAAGAAGGAAAGAGAATAGTATAAAACATACAGGAGTGAAGAGTAGAAACTCTGATAAATTCCATTTAAGTTAGGGACCATCCCTGTTGGACTATCAGGGGCTGGGAAGTGATATCAGACAAGGTGTCCCCCTGCAGCACGGACTTCTTTGTACTGATCTGGTGTCAAACAACTGAAAAAAAACTGGAAAGAAGAGAGGAACGAAAAAGGCGAAACATGGAAACTTGAGGAGGGAACTATGATTAATCGTGTGTAAGCGTGAAAAGTTTAAAGAAACTTGTACAACCAGAAACATATCAGGCCAAAGCAGAAAACAGTTCTTTCAAAAATTGCAACTTATCAAAACCACATGAGCAAGTTGAGAAAAAGTCCTTGATGTTCTGCAAAAAAGTTAACCACAGAGGAATCTACGTCAGATTCTAATTTGTTGACTTAAAGGAGACTCATAAAACCTTCTCCAACACATTAGTTAGTTATAGGCATGGTTTTAAGCTCCCCATCCACATGAAATGTGATCCAAATGGAGCAAAAAGCAGGGACCAGTTAGTATGGACAACAGAAAATGGGGAATCTATGCACATAGTGTGTTCCCCCACAGTATCCCCCTACACATAGAAACAGCAACTTGAGAATAACAAAGCAGAGAGAGTGAGGAAGGTGTGAAAATCAAAAGAAGCAGAGCGGGCACAAAAGACAGAACTGCCAAAGGCTTACCTAAAGTCGAGTTAACCCAACAGTATCCCCTAGGGATTGCAGTCCCCATAGCATAGCATAGCCAAAGCTAACTAACCTAACCCTATTGCCTATGGCCTTTCCTACTCTTAGGGGCTTCAGAACAAAATGTAGACAAGACACCAACTTAAAACCAATCATGAAAGAACGAGACTTAACAGATGTCGATACATCCTAAATCTCATGGTGGAAGGCATGCTGCCCAATTTAGTCTTTGCTGATAAAAAAAAATTTGACATTTAGCAAAGTTTTAACCATCAGGATGACAAAATTTGGAGCAGGGATGGGTCAGTGGAAGATAGAAGAGTAAATCGGTGTCTATCTGCTCTGTCTGTGAAAATGAGGGTCACAGTTATTAGGAGGTCACTTCTCATTGTTGTTTCTTACAGAGTAAAGATTAATAGCCAGTATTACAATTCCGGTAATGTTAAAAGCAGAACTGCTCCTGTAGGCACGTACAAACTTTGATGGAGAATATAGGGCAGCTTCAATAAGACTACTCTAGTGCACAGCTCCAAAATAACCTAAAGTTAGATTCAGGCACACATTCTAGTATTCATTAAAAATGAAGAATGGTCCTTGCAGAGACCAGATTTGAACATGCTTGATTCTTTGGCATAATCCATTCTAAAGAGCAGAGTTTGAAGATTTCCTAATGAAAACCCAATGATCTAAAACCTCAACTTTGTTGGACTCTGATCAATGTCTTGTGATGCATGTGAGGCCCTACAAACAAGACTCATGCATGAAATAAACAATGGAGGCCATATTGAATAAACCTGTTTCATTATTGTTCAGGCATTCTCTACCTGCAATTTTATAGATTAAAATTTAATTACCACTACTTTTGAATGAGAAACCGGACAAACCTGTGTTGCCATAATTTTGGTGTACTCTGAATTTTGGCAATATGAAAAGCCCAGCCACCACAACAAATACAGAAAGCCTTCAATAATCTGGACTTCATAAATTCAGATTTTATGATAATATAAATAATTTCTGTGATTGGACACGTATCTAAGAATCTTTGTACTACTATATGTGTGACAAAATCATGAATGTGATATTAGACCAATTGGGTTTCTTTGAAAATGTGAAAAATACCTATATCTCTGAATTGATGATTAAGTATTCATTTTTACTATTAACATCAAGTTTAGCTAAAATAATAATGAAAAATTGAATGTTTAAACAGGCAAAAGAATTTAGAAATATTTCCTGTTGGAAGCACTCAAAAACTCTACTACTGTGAGTTTGTTCACATCACCCAGCTGCCATTTTACACATTTGTGTACTAACTCATTAACAAATAAAAAATTAAATATCTATGTCATCTACTTTTTAAAATTAATAAGAAGTCAACCTAAATTAATAATGAATAATTTGAAGCCTAAAATCCTTAAAAATGTAAAATAATTCAAGTTCAAAAGTAGATTCTAAAAACTTAGCTACTGCAGCATCTTTGTTGATATTATCCCTGCACCATTTTACATTTAAATACTGATTCATTTGAAAATACAAGTAATGAACTTTTTCCTTATTTCAAATGTAGGTATTTCAATAATCAAGTTCATTTTACAAGTATTCTTTTATCAGTATGTGCATACTTATGGAAACAAAAACTTTACTAAAATATGAATTTTCAACTATTTGGATGGATTCCCTTTCCCTCAAAGTCCAGATCATTTAATTAATATTTTGGGTGTACATAAAATGCAAGGAAAGGAAGTGAACATCTAATTACCTAAGTACTAGTATTGGCGAACTTGAGAGACACCATTTTATGTTTTTGTAAACTAGGTGCAAGTTTTACCCAATTTCTGTGTTCATCAGCCCTCTGTAACAGCTTGGCCTGTAGCATGGGTCCATCTCCTTCCATGAATTCTTTGATAACTTTTGCAGTGGTTTGCATCTCATCCTTGTCCAGTAGGGGAGCACAGCTGTTCAAATACCTGAAAAATATAAATGAATAAGCACAGCAAAATAAAATACATAGTATTGTCAGCAAATGTAGAGAAAGCTGAGTTAAGGAAATGTATCAAGAAATGTAAAAAAAGACTGTCAATTGGTAAGAGAAAAAATAAGTCTTAACATTCTAATTACAAATAAGCATAATGTTAAATGGTAATGGCCATGACTGCTACACATTAATTTTTATATGCTGTTGGTTATAAATACATAAGAATTTAGAGAAGATAATTCAGCATTCCTGGAGACTTTATATGCCAGCAAAAATAAAAAACTAGGAATAATTTTATAATTTCATTGCTATTTGAATCAATACCCATGAAACTAAAGTTAAGTTGTTTCTGCCTTCAATAAAAAAATACCAATACATCAAATATTTTAGGAAAAGGATTACAGAAATTTTTCATAATTTTTTGTGAACAAAGTAGAATCCCATTCTTATTCATGTAGAATGTAACTACATTTTTGATTGTTATACCTAAAATATCAAGCAATTTTAAATTAGGCAAGAAGTCTGATTTAATTTAAAATAGTCTAGCAATTTTGGCAGAATATTTTCACAATAAAATTTTCCTTAATTCAATAATTTAATAATTATACTATTTAGCCAGAGAATGATATGTAGAACTAAAAATTTCATTATTTTATATTACACCATTGAAAATTGGGTTAATATTTACTTTACTGCTGTCAACTGCACAGAGCACACTATTTATTGTACACCCTTCATTTTGTGTCATTGGATAGGTTTTTTTCTGCTCAGTAATGAAAACTTATTCTCAAGAAGTATATGATAAGATAAAATGCCAAAAAATTACTTTATATTATACAATCTGTCTCCCGCTCCAATGCTTCCTCCTGGTTACGTTTAGGGTCAGAAAATACATTAGGTCATAACAGTTACGTTTAGGTTATATTAAGTTACATTAGAGATAGGGTTACTTTACAGTTAGGTTAGGAAAGGTTTGTTCAGTTCATTTAAAACAATGTAATGTGATAAAAAAATATGAAAATGTAGTCCAAATTTCTGTAGACTTTTTGAAAATTCAAAATACTAGTACAACAATGGATTAACTATCTTTTTGGCTTTTACATAGCTTTTTCTGCAAAGCAAAACTTTCCAGAAACAGATTTGTGCTCTTCAGAAAAATAATCCAATGCAATGACACTAAAATGGAGGCTGTGCAATGAACAAGACACTCTGTGCAGATGGAGTTAAGTAAATATTAAAAATAAAAAATTGATCCTAGATTTAAAGTAGAGGGATATGTTATAAAGTTGATAATAAATAAATTTGTAATTCATTAAAAGCTAGCTAGTTCATAATACTAGTTCTTGTAACTTAAATTTAAAAGCATTGAAGAAATTAGTGTAATTTTTTTATTGCCACAGTGCACAGTTAAGAAGACAGAAATACTTTATGAACAATTTCAACATAGGCAACATACTATCATAGCATAAAAGATATTTTAAGCCTTCCAAGTTATGCTATTATCGGAAATAACTTTAATTATTGCATATCGTAAAAATCAATAGACCACGAACTTTTATATTTATAACATTAGTGTTATTTTATTGCACAGACATGAAGCAACTTATCTCAAATCAAACATAAATCCTGCTGAAACCATAAAGTTACCTCTCCATGGTCTGCGCAAGAGGTGGCACGGGAAGCCTAGGCAGAGTTTCATCGTACATAAAGGTGGTAACGCGAGGATCAATGGACACGAGGCCTTTTAGCTTGCTCATGAAAGATTCTTTACTCTCGCGCTCAATTAATGAGGAAGAATTATCCCAGCGCTCATTTTCCGCCTCCATCTTGCCCGACAGTTACTAACCAAATAACCGATAACGCCACGCTCGTGACATCGGCTATCTAAACAGCTGATCTTGCAATTTGTTCGTATTTGAAAGGAGATGCTGGACCAGAATGTACGTAAGACAAGCAGCTGCCAAAGTGCCAAGTAGTGTAATTTTTGCAACATGATGCTGTGTGGAGAACAAATGATAATTGTTTCAATCAACTCCTTAAATAATATATGTGCTGTATTTTTAATACCGACAAGTATTGACCGGCAGTAACGTTGGCATTCACTGCCCAAACCGTCACCCACAAAGTCCCAGGAAAATTTTTCGGTGTGCCAAGAACTAAAAATGGGTTTATAAAGTTGCGCCCGCAAGTGAAAACCATTGAGCAGCAAAGTTATTTGAACGAAACAGCTCCTATTTGTAAAAAACTAGACTGTGAAGCATTGGAAACATATCTTATGGTCAGATGAATCGAGGTTCATCTTGTTCCAGAAAAATGTTAGATTGAGACGAGAAGACTAAAAAGCTTTGGAGCCATCATGCATCGTTCTGACAGTGCAAGCTTTAGAGGGAGTGTAACGATCTAGAGGAGCTTTACATGATTGGGATTAGGTTCGGCCACCTAATGCAGCTACAATATGAAATCCCGGGTTTATTTGAGCATCCTAGGTGACGAAATAAATCCGCCTATGGATATTTATTTTCCTATGGTTCAGGTATTTTTCGAGACAACAACCCTGGCATACACAGGTCTCACGTAGAGCAGGATTGATTCTTGGACCATTTTCTCAAATGGAATGGGCTCAACTATCTCCTGATTTAAGTCCTATTAAAAATTTGTGGGACCAACTAAAGAGGGAACTGCGAGCCTCAACATCTCTTCTTTCTTAGTTGGAAGATCTTCCTCAAAGGTTGCTCGTACTTTGGACAAATATTCTTTAGGATTGTTTGTAAAACCTCTTAGAATCTATGCCTAATAGAATAAAAGCTGCAACCAATGCAAAAGGTGGTTCAATAAACCATTAGGCTTGGTTATTTTCATGACATCCATATTTCTCCACGGTGCAACGAATTTCATGTCCGAGTAGCTTAGTTACTAGATGTTTCTTTCATAATGCATCTTCACAGTTGAGGTTATCTAGGATACCATTTGTACAATATTAAGTATGGAATATCACACCAAAGTGAATTGAACAACCAAATTACGTCGAAGGCAAATCATCTTTCCAGGATCTATGGTATGCACAGATCAAACGGAGGAATCAGACTAATTGTAAGCTTTGATGAAGCTCTTCTGATACAAGTTTAGAGATAGAGTGGGCTAAAGAAAAGTCAAAATGTACTCAATGATACGGTATATTATACATAGCTTCTAAGGCTGCTTTACAAATACTCTTCTCTTCTATTACTACAAACAGTCATCGAGGAAATATTTGAAAGGAATTCAGTAAGCTAACTTATGTAAAGTAAATATAAATATAAGAGTAAACATTCAACACTCGTTGTATGAACATAAATTATTCAACAGAACCCAAGTACACTGCCTGCGAAAGTTCATCAAAGAAGGCATGTGAAATAATTTTACTGAGTTATTTTTCATCAACCAAATTTACGATATTTGACGAGGATCAACAGAATAGTACGTATTCCAAAATGCTAAATGAGGCAGTAACAAGTTTCATGAATGAATTAATTCGAAAAATATCCTATCGTTGGTTCTCATTACAAATATTGACAGAATAATACTTTCCTCTGAGCGCTTCTCCGCACCGAAGTCCTCCCGCGGAACAATTGGCAAATAACACAAAGAGCCATCATCTTGCAGTGAGGGTTTTTGTTAATCTGCATGTCAAGTCACAAACTACGTCAGGACGTTTGGAATGTTCCTACAACAAATTTACGTTAAGATTTCCCATTCGCAAAAACACAGACTTACTAATTTGAGCAAAAACCAATAACAGGTTCTCACACATGGCGATTAACAGGCCGCGGGGGTTAGTTGGCCACACATCAAGGAGCCTACGACTTCTTTAGAAATCAAGGAGGATGTAAAAATGCTACACAAAACTTAAAAATACACGAACGAAATGTAAATTCCTCGTAATTTTACTCACAGTATTTACGATAAAACCTTCATACTAAGTACATTCACAATGCATTGTAGCATTTTGTAGTTACTGTACATAAATTGTCAATCATCTGCATGAATTTAGAGTTCACGCTACTTTTGATGCTCCAGTACCTTCTCAGCTGTGGTCGCTGACGACCACTAGCACTGACCTCGCTAAAATAAATCTCTATCACTGATAACTTACATAAAATAGACTAATGGGTTGTACCTACAAATTTAACTTGGGTCCCTGAAAGAAGATCTGATGTGCACGAGGATTTTCTCACGTATCAACTTCGTTAATGATTTTGACGGTATCTTCTTCATCCTCGTGATCGGAGTCGTACTTGGCGCCAGTGTTTGCTTGTGGTTCCCTGTGGGCCAGGGTGCCCGGGGCAGCCAAGGTCGCATTGTCCCTTTTGCGTGCTTGGTACTCCTCCATCTGAGCTGCATGGCTCTCACACGCCTCCCGGTACAGTTGGTGCACCAAGTTGCTCATGTGGGTCACGTCCTGTATGATGACTGGGGGCTCCTCAGGCAACACACCCGTCCGTCTCGACCCAGGCAGACGTTCCCATGGAGCGGTGTGTAGTTCCAGAGGCCGGCGGGAGAGAAGTGCAAACGCAGACTGCAGTTCGTAACAGTTACTGAAGAGAGAAGCTCGGGCAAAAACGTAAAGACCCAAGCGAGCGCGGGACATAGCTACGATGAGACGACGCACGTCTCGCAGATGGCCAACAGCTTTGGTACGCACGAGTGACAACAAGATGTAGTCGTTCTGCTGACCTTGGTACTTGTCAACGGTGGAGATCTTGTGTGGCCGACCCAACATGGGGTACTTAGCGCACCTCTGCTCGACCACGTCACGCAACAACTCTCTTTGACCGTTGTACGTGGTCAGCAAGGAAATCTTCTCAGCAGGGTAGCCAATCAACCTCATGTACATGTAGAGGTGCACGACATATTCGGCCTCAGCCAGGTTTTGGTAGAAATATTTGCGCGGTTCACTTTCGCCTTTGCCGTCGAGATCCTCGACGTTGACGAGCTGGTAGTCGTAGTAGAGGCCCGGGTTAGCGGTAGTGTACTCAGGGCTTGAGACCACGTGGGGCAGGTCCCCCAGGCTGCGGTAGCGCCACTTGTACAGCTCGCACAGCGAGGGACGCGCGCGGCCCTGGGCGTCCAGCTGGATCGTCGGTACACACAGTCTCACGAACCTGAAACAATAGACAAAGTGAACCCAAACGTAAAATACTGTACCAATTAGTAAGCTTGTATAACAATTTGAAATAACCTAAGAGAGCATGAGAGGGAACAACGTAGAACAACGGCCTCTAACAACACACGATTATTAACAGCGCAAGTCATGCAGGAAGTCCTGCAGTTGATCGAGAGCTTAAAACCTGACACCAACCACGAGACCATAAAATGCAAGATTAATCCGCAAAGTCAAATGCTACAGTCGTTTAAAATCACTCCCTACAGTGAAAGATTAAACGATATACCGTTTTATTTAGCGATTTGCAGATTCCAAAGTTTTTGCGAATGCCGATTCTTTAGTATTCAGAATTTTTATTCGTAAACCAATTTTGAAACTTAAACATTTTGAACTGTTTTTAAAGATTTAAGTGACAAGTTACAATTACGATGGAGTTTATTATCCCATTACGACGTGAAGCCACAGCTTTGATTGATACCGTCTTCAAATTTTTGTAATATTGAAAGAAATGAAACGTGTTAATGGTTAATTTCTAAAAAAAATACATCAATGCTACAAAGGAGGAAATCTTCAACATCTCTGTTAGTATAGATCTTAATGCACGCTGGTGGAAAGTCAATAATGATTACAGTAAAGAGAAAATGACACCACCCAACTCTGAAATGTCCAGTGTAGCAATAATACGTCGTAAGCCCGTCACCGGGTCTGCCCCAGCAGTATTGCCAGGTATTCAAGGAGTAAAGCAAACGCTAATTAGTAACGCGTACACGCTCCAAAAGAGCCCATTGCCCCTCTTTGTCATCTGGGATTTTAAAAAATTTTCGTAACTAAAATCGCTCAACCCCAAGCTACACATACAAGCTCGCATAACATTCGACTCGTATAGGACAGCACATTAATTTCTACACAAATAATTTGCAATAATAATAAACATCATAAAAACCTAGATGAAATACAATAAATGTACAGGATATTTGGGATATACAGAGTGAGCTACAAAGTACACATACAAAAAGAAAAATATCTCAATAAACTGTAATTCGTAAAGAGATTGGGTTAAATAAATGAAAATAGGAAAGAAAATATTGAGGTTTTTTAGTGTGTGAGTATATTACTGACGTAATTAAGGGGACCTTACTGTCGGCTCACCATGTATATAACGATTTCTTGAGGAAAAAGCAAACGTGCTCGGCCACGTCAAAAAAAAAATTATCAAAGAGAAATATTCCTGGGACAGATATTTCAATAATCTCAACAACTTACAATCGAAAAATTACCATCAATTTTGATCACTCACAACCTCGATCTGGCTCCGGAACCTGGAGCAAGTTGATTTTACAGCCTCCTAGGTCTCATACACTGCCTAAATTCTATCGATCGCCTGGACTTTAACATTACTGCCACTGCGATTGGCATCTTTCTCAACCGCGCCTTATACATTGTAGTCCGTTGGGTTCAGATCTGGGAGCTAAGAGGCATTGGGACTGACAGACTCGTAAAAATTTTCCGACAAGCTTTCTGGCTTTTACTCGACGTGTGGCATGGAGCTGAATCCTCCTGCCATACTTACAGTCTAATATTGGCTACCCATTTGATCCAGGGCTTAATTACAGCGTTAAGCAACACCACGTAGTACTCCGGATTAAGCCTGAGACTTTCCTTAAAAAAATACTGAGGCATCATATCACCTTCACTGGAGACACATCGGAAAACATTAACACATTAAGGAAATTTAACGTGCACGGGTATCCTTTGGAATATTAACAAGCCATGTGTTAGCTTGAGTGTTGTATTTTCGTTCATGACAAAAGTTTCTTTCAACAGAGATGCATCAGATAGTCCCTGGTTCAGTAGGACGTTTTACTTTGCTCAGAAGTTTACTTTTGTCAGGGATTTTTTTCAGGCCAGTTCTGCAAGCAGTTGACCTCTACGACGCTTGTGTGAGCAGTAGCGAAAGGCTCCAAACAATCTGATATAATGAAGAATTGAATTATATCCAAATTTACCCCGAGCACCCTGTATTTACAATAAGGCAATAATAAGCATCAGCCTCCATAGATGCTAATATAAATAAATACTATTTTTGTTTTCAATAACATTGAACATTCTAAGTATGGTAGGAGACGACATCGGCCTTTTTTAGTGTGCCGATGCCGATTCCTGCCTTAAGTTTCGATTCTTGTCAAGGCCGATCAATCGGCATACTACTAGTTAAATTCCTACCGTCACTTTCACAGCAGGGACGTGACAGGAACATAAATAAATCCATAATTTGGAGAAATAGGATTCACTACGTAAATTCATAATGGACACGACCAAAGCTCGCAAATCGAGACAGCACATACCTGGAGTAGAGAGACTGCTCCATGTTGCTGTACTTCTGGAAGGCCATGTTTTTGATGACAGGAGGCAGCTGATGATGGTCACCGATCATGACCCAGCGCTTGAGGCGGTTACGACCGTCCTCAGGGTTTTGCAGGAGCAGCGGGATGAACGTCTCAATCTCGAGGATCTGAGCACTCTCTTCCATGAGGATGTTGTCGAACTGGAACCCAAGCTCCACGAGCTCGTGACGCTTCAGGGCCGCGTGTGTGCACGTCATCGCGATGATTTTGGCTTCTTTAACAAGCAGGTAACGAGTGCGGTCGAGGCCACTCCTCAGCATCTCAAAAGCCTTGAATTCTTTCAGTTGAGTGAATATGTTCTCCAGATATCTGAAGCAACCTTTCGCGATTTCCATGTCCTCTTCATAACTCCGTTCTTTAAACAAAGGCTGCGGTGCATTGCTGAAGAAGACATGGAACGGAAACTGTTCTTTGATTTCAGAGACTGGGACTGGATTACCAGGGACGAGCATTACCAAGCTCTGGAATTTTTCCCACCGAGAGAGGATGTGGTGGAGGAAAAAGTACCCCGCTGTCTCGCACGACGCTCCCATGTCGCCGCGTACGCCTAAGGATTCCTTCAAACGCGTGACTTCGTCGAGGAGCTCCAGGCGCTTGTTGAGGACGTAATTAACACGGCCATATCTACTGAAATCTTTCTCAGTTTCTAGGGCTTCTTCGCCGTGACCTAATCGCAGTAAATGCCTTTCATCCACATCTAAGCACATGATCTTTTCAAAAAGTTGATTTAAGGCTTGATTCGAGTGCGTCACAATAAGAGTTCGCTCACGTGGGTTATTGTGGTAGAGGTTGGAAATGATCTGAACAGCAACGTCTGTTTTACCCGTGCCCGGTGGCCCCACCACCATAGTTAGGCCTGGCTGCATACCTGACCTGATAGCCTCTATTTGCGTTGGAGTGAACCTGACACTGTTTTTCTTGGGTACCGTATAAGGGTACGGGCCTCTGCTTGGGATGGTGTAGCTTTCAACATTGATTTCTTCCGGAGTGGCGTCATTACAGTCCATGGCGTCATCTTTGTCTGGTAGTTTGCTAAAAGTCAGCTTGAAGGGAGGCTCCTGAGAACCATTTTGTACCGTTATTTTGCAAGAAGGGAAGGACTCCTTCAGATGGTTCAAATCTAAAAACGTGTCATTGAAGTCAAGTTTGGAGGCCATACTTTTCCTGTTCTTGTAATGGGCTGAAGCAGGATCACCGAAACCCAAAATGATGTCTTCCAGCCAATCCGGTACAACGCACTTGGTGTTCATCAGATCCCTGATGGTCGATAGAACAGCCTTGAAATTATTTTCCTTAGGTTTTCGTCTCATGAGCACATTGAACGTTTGATAGACATCTTCATTTGCAGAACCTTCTTTCACGCTGTCGAGGTCTTTCTTGTATTGGTTACAGTCAAGCCAAACTCGGAAGGTTCGTGTGTCACCCTTCATTTCTGGCTTAGGTTCCGGACCTTCTTCGATGACACGGCCGTTCTCATCAAGCATTCCTTCAATTTCACACCCTCTAACGCAACTGATGCCGTACTCCTCAGGAAAATTTCCATCGGGGTTTGGCATTTCCTTCGGTGTCTGCACGCTTAACAGAAGACAAACGTCGTGCTTACGCAGGGCTTCCCATTCGTTCTTGATCTCTGGCCTGACGTTAAGGTTGACGGTGATGTCAGCGCGCACTCGAGAAGGTTTGTCCTCGCCAACGTTGGGCTGCGCTACCTCACACACCGCAAAGTTGAAGATCACTTGCGCCATCCTCGCCCATCCGTTGAACAAAACACTCCCATCTTCCGCCAGCCAAGGTCGCATTCTTGTCACGATGTCCTCGATGTCTTGACGTATTTCGTACGTTGATTCCAACCGAAACAAATCGAAGTTACGCAAGAGATAGTCGTGTAGTGTTAAAAACTGCAGGTTCAGTTTCGGCAAAGCTAAGCAGGTGTCACCAGAAAAATACTCTGAAGGTACGATATTATCATCCCAGATGATTTCCTCCGTTGGATACAAAGGCATTCTGTTTATGGCCTCCAGCTGAGACGGGCGACGCTGGTATCTTTCAACCAAAACATCAGTGAGAAAATTCCGATCTTGACATGTGACGTCTTCTTCTTTTGGTAGGATGTGCAGTAATTCGCACAGCTTTTGGAGATCTTCATCGGACATTTGGCCTAAGTAATGCCGCAATTTTTCAGCCTTGTCAACCGACGCAACGTTGAGGAAACAAAACTCGTTCATGTCCTCAAAGTTATTGAAGATTATGAGCTGTAAGTCCCTGACTTTCGTGTAGTGCTGCTTCATCACGTTGACGTCAGTGAGTGCCTCGCCCGTGTAGCCGTTTATTTCAAACTCCATGAATATTTTGAGAATGTACACGAGCTGGGCGAAAAGTTTTCCTTCTCGTCTGTTGGCTAACGCAGACACTTGGCATTTCACGACGAAGTTTACTGAGTCCAGAAGAGCATGAAAATAACGTCTAGTAGGAAGCTGTGACTCGAGGTCGATGGTAAGTTCAATGAATCTTTCACAGTACTGAAGAAGATCTTTGCTTAATGAAGCAGTGCCAGGACCAATGGAGGCCAAAATACCAAGAAATTTATCGAGTAAGTTGTACAAGAAATGAGTATCAAATTCGTACCACTCTTTCTTCTGACCTTCAAGTTTGCTGAGGGCTTTTGCAGCTCTTTTGACGCCCTTGGAAATGACTGGAAATTCTTTGAAAATATTTTGGAGCTGCCCTTTTGATAGGCAGGTTAAAATATTGTAGGAAATAGTGTTAGAAATTTCCTCTCTAATGAGGTCACTCTCAATTGTGTTGTAGATGTGATTCGAGAAGATTATCATATTCATCTGCTCACGCAGGGAGTAGCGACCGGAGTCATCCAAGAGAGCAGCAGACAAGTGTCTGAAAAAGGCTTTGAAAGGGCCAGGATAGCTCTCAAATGAGCCCCAAGCTGGAATTCTTTCCCTGAATTTTTCATTGATGACCACAACCACTGACAACATGTGGCAAGGGGAAGCTTGCCAAGAATAGTTGGGCCACAAGTACTTCTCGAGGTACTGGCTGAGCTCCAACACAACAATGCGTCGACTGGAGAAGTTGCTCTCCCTGATTTCCTGGCAGTAGATGTCATCAATGATTTTTGGGTTGAAGGGTTTGTGAGACCCTGCAGTGCTAGGCAACCAGTACTCCTGGGCTAGTAGAGTCACGTGGTCTGTGGAGATCTGGTCAACTGTCAAGTTCTTCATGGTGGCCAAGCAGACGCACTGGAGGGGTTATGGAACAGCTCAGCAGCCCCTGCTTTATTGGTCACTGCACAGGAATGCCAATATGAAAATGATTACAAAAAATGAAAATGTAATAAAATATTGTTTCATTTTCATCTCACCAAAATTTAATTTGATTAACATGGAAATCTAAATTTAGTTTTCCTTCTTACACATGAGGATATATACAGGCATAGGGATGTGTTTTAGAATTTTTAAAATACTCCTTCAGCCCCTTCCTCATGAGGTGGACTCTCAGATGAAAACTGTAACTTTTTCATTACAGCAGATATATGAATACACTAGAGAATGGTAGTCTTGAACAGAAAGAGGTCAAGGAAGCACAAGTAAACTCATTGCAAGCTTTATACTTTCAATCAAAGTATTGACTAGTTGTCAATCTTAAATTGAGAAATACAAGTTGGAATGAGTTTACTTATACTTCCTGGGCAAGGGGGTTAATGATTCATCTGTTATACTCAATGCACATTATAAATTGAATCTAATAGCCTGCATATGGTATTCTCATAACATGCTTAACTTTTCAAGCTACAAATACTGCATTTTATACATTTCAGTTTAGGAAAACAACAATGAATAAAAAAAGGGATAGTTAACTTACAAGTGCTAAATAGAATGCAGGACAGGAGCACTAAAATAGGTGATGGCACACTGCATAGTAAATACAGAATGTAAGCCAAATGAACACTTTTTTGGAGACTGCTTATTATCTAAAAAACTAATAGTGTGAAATTTTTGTCAATTGTACAATGTCTCAAAATCTTCTAATTGAATTATTGCTGCATGCTACTTTCAAAGCTGGACAACATAGATAAATCTAAGTCTATTTAAAAACATCCTTGCTAGGAGATCAAGCACCTGGCAATAAGCTCCTGACACAAAAGGAATATACTTCCAATCGTATATTCAAGTGAAAACAGCTTCAAGAAAAACATTCAGCATCTCTGTAAACAAATCCACACAGAATAAGAAACATGCTACAAAACTTGGGGCATTCATTGTTAAATCCATACTTCTACCTTTTTCATATTGTCAAAGTGGAAATAAAATACTTGGTTATTTTATAAAACCCACCACAACTGAAGCTAATATACAGCAATGATGTGTCCCTCACACAAAAATGGTAGTCAAGTCCCTTCGGGAAAATGAGCCCCATGCAAACATTCTGACATCAGCAGAGGTGGGCAGCGCTACTTTGAAATGTAGCAGCCGCTAATAGGCAGAGGTGGGCAGCGCTACTCTGAAATGTAGCGGCCACTACATTTCAAAGTAGCGCTGCCCAGCTCTGGACATCAGTTCCCACAAGTAGATACAGCCTGCTCTAGAGTTTAGTCAATAGATATACAAACTTTCATTCTAAATGGTCTAATTGATATCAATTAGCGTACAGCCTTGATTTTAGTCTCATTGAATAAAAGTTTTTTTTCTCAGGTGCAAAACCCCAATTTTGAAAGATGTTGAAGTATAGAAAAAGTAACATGAAAACATTCAAACGCTGTCACACCATCACAACAGCCTGATGCAATTTCTATGAAAGTTAGGGCTGCATTGTTACAAGTTATCATTAAGCTTGTGTGCAGGTAATGCTAAATCTTAATTATGGCTAATATAACTAAATAAAATTAACCCAACCTAATCTGATCCTACACAAAGTAACTGGGAAAAAGTGCAATACAGCTGAAAAATACTTAAAAGAGTTGAAGAACATACATCACAGGTTGTGTAACATAGAATACCATCACTCTAGTCAACTTGGGAAAATTTAGAAGTTTTGATAACTTTTCACTATTTACAATTATTGCATCATGTTTCAAGTCATTTTGTAGATTTTTGTAAGAACTACAAAATGACATACAAAAAACCTAGTTTCAAACAGTGGTTTGTAATGAAAGAAAAATTAGCCTTTTGAGTAGCCCCAATGTTTGGGGCAACTTGAGACACTTGCAAAAATACAGTTTTAAAAACATACTTCAAAATTATTTTGTACAGAACATTTTCTCAGGCTCAGTAGGTGATGATAGTGATGTAAAAAATTGAACATTAAATTGATGAACAAGTTTTTTAACCTCTTCAATTTTTTTTATAATTACTGATATTCAAGAACATCACGTATTGAATTTTTTCTGGTTCTGCTTGACAGAAGTGCATTAGATCCAGTTAATATGTTGTCAACAGCTTATTAAGATAGTGAATGAGTTATAATTGTAACTCAATAGTGGTAACATCTGAATTCAAATGCAAACCCATCTTCATTAAACAAGGTGGTATCTCAATCAAAAAAATTCAATGCCTGGGCTGGCCTTCTATAGCCAAAACTGATGATAATGTGGGGAGAAATTCACATTCACTTGTGTATGAGGATAGAAGCCATACCTACTATTGATGAACTTGCTGAACTATCTTGCCATTTGTGGGGCCCAGTGCTGAAGATTTGCAAATGAGACTAATCAAGGCAAAATTTATCTTTAGCTAATTCACTCTTGATGAAAAGGCAGGGCTTGCTGTGTAAGTACCTGTGAATCCTAATTATCTGGAACAAAAATATACATTTTTATTTAGTTATTTCACTGACAAATAATGTCATTATTAAATGTGTTAGTAAGTGTCCCAAGTAACCCTGGCTTAAGAAAACGGTTGCCATTTTTATGAGAGATGATTCTTTATATTGGTACACAAGAAACACCCATCTACAAATAATATAAAAAATTATGGTTTATGACTTCCAAAAAAGTAAGTAAAATTTATTTTCTGAAATTTCTTTAGCATTTCAATAAATTAATTTGAATCTTTACAAAACCAAATACATGATATAAATATTGAATTTTATTGTCCAAATCCTAGATTTATGAAATTCCATATACTATGGGCCCCTACAGTCCTTAGTACTATGTGTGGGCCACTCATCTAGGGTTGTCCTGTGTGTCACACGTAGTCCAACCATGACCATGATTTTCCCTCATAATAAACCTTATTTATATATTTCTACTTTAAGAAAAAAGTTCTATCCAATGAGACTAAAATCAAGGCTGTGTAACAAGTGGTATGCACTGTGGAATATACTTCAATAAAATAAGTAATAGCCATCAAGTTATGGTTTTGCATACAAGGGTAATATTTACATTACTTCAGAGTAGCCTACTGCATAGTCTTTTATTCATTTTGCAACCTTCATTTTAGTTCAATTGAACTGAACTTTTTCTGATTAGCAGGAACTGGTTTTAGAGAAATTTGCACCAAGAAAAATAGTTAAAATTAGTTAATATTATACAGGATGGCCCAAAAGTAAGGTACCCTTTCATGAAATTGTGTCCTAAACATTCGTTAATGTATCGGGGCTACTAATATCAATGAGGGTACCTTACTTTTGGGCCACCCTGTAGAACTTCTCTTCTGCTCTTTTTCATTTCCTCCCAGTTATGTTAGCTTTGGTTTTTTATAGTTTATTTCACTTGACTGAAATTTAACAGAACATAATTTGCATGTAATGGTTGTCAATACTTGCAAAAACAATCCCCAAAATTTTGTATAGCTTGGGTCAAAACATTGCATTAGTAACAAATCTTTTATATCTTCTCACATAACTCTATCAGTGATTTAAAATTTTTCAAAAGTAGGCTTCGCACCTCAGAAAAAAGTTTATCTAAAGAAACTATGGAAAAGCTGTACAATAAATTAGATGCTCTGTGCAAAAAGGTGCATTAAAGTACTCATCAATGCATAACAATTTAGTGTAAAAAAAAATCACAGACTTGTATAATTTACTTCCACCATGTAGGGCTACTTGTTACATCCAGTATGTTTTTGTGATTGCCACACTACACACACATCCTAGTCTTCCATTCATTCCACTCCATATGCATCTATTCACTCCTAAAGTTTTAGACCAAACACCAAACTGCAGTTGACTTCCATAACTTCCATCGTAGAATATCTCAATTTTCAGTATCTTTTTTCAAGTATACCAGACTAGAGATGTTTTCCCATTTATGCTCTATCTTCTGTTTGTTTAGTTCATGCTTTTTTGTTTTACTTCTAATTTATTTTTACTTTTTCTTTCAGTCCCATTCTGTTCCACTTACTCCTTGATTTCTCAAAAACCAGTCATTAACAGATCTTCCATCTTTAACAAGTATGACCTTTAGGGCATTTAATTTGCTATGCCTTACCTATTTAGCACCCTCCATATGCCCAATTCTTATTTTGTCATTCAGTACAGCTTTTATCACTCACTCAGAAAACAGACTACATTCAAGGTCACCTCTAATTGCTTTGACAGCTGTCTATTTTGGAGCACCCAGTGCCAAATGATTCAACTGATTTCAAATCACCTCCAACTTTTCAAGATCACTTTTACTTCATCCTGTAACATTCATACTATGCATTATATTGGGTAATGCAACATATTTTCACAATTTGCTAACACATTCATACTTGTTTTTTTGATATTAATTAGCTACACTACTCAAACATCCATACTACTTTATAGCTTTTGCTACTTTTTCACCTTTCACTCATAAGCTTTTATCTTCACTTAGACTCAGACTCATAGACTTAGAAACACTGTGAAGACTCGTATTATTTTGCTCTTTCTAAGACTACATCTACTATANCACTTATGCTGCTTACCTAATTCATCTCTATTCACAAGCATCACTTTACTTTTTTTCTCATAAAATTTTACATTAAAATCTCTATTACAACCAATCATTTAAAACATCAAGCATTACCTGCCATTATTTGTTAACAACCGTGTCACCAGCAATAGCATACAACAGAGAAGTTAGTCTTCTATCAACATTCAGTCGTACGCCACTCTTTTGCATACAAACAGATAATTCTTCTATGTACAAAACAAACAGTACAGGAGACTAAGTGCACCACTGTCACTTCACTAATACTCCTTACTTGTTCAGTCTTTGGGTTCCCAAACCAGTTTTTGCACTGGTATTTTTGTACAGAAATTTTACATATTTCATAATTTTTCTACTAAAACCTACTTTCCTAAGAATGTCAAACAGCTTCCAACAGTCAACTCTGTCAATCATCATATGCCTTTTTAATATCTAAGAGTATCTGATATACCTTTTTCTCTTTCTTTTTCCATTCCTTCAATAATTTAGTTCACAAGAAAAAGTTGTCCTTACCATGTCTGTCCCTCCTAAAACTGTTTTGTTCCCACCCATAATTCCATGTTCTTCAGAAACCGGTTTCATTTTTTCATTCAGAATGCCATAACAATCTCACAAACGGCATCAGCAAATGCAATAGGTCTATAATTCTTTAATTTTTTCATACTCCTATGGCCACCCTTGTGCAACAAAGCTACATCACATTTGTTCCACTCATCTGTAACCTTTTCATTGCTCCTTTCTCGGCAAACAAACATTTTATCATGCTCAAACACTCAAGCCTCTATGATAACAGAACTCATATAGAATACCACGACGTTCACTAGCTTTTCCGCTCTTCACCTTTTCCAAAAAACTTTCAATCTCCTCACATGTAATTTTATAATTTTATTTGCAGATCACATTCACAACTCTGAAGATTAGCAACCATCACAGAATTTCCTCGTCCATTCATTCCAACTGTGTTTTCCGAAAATTCTTCATCTGCGTTTACCATTTGCAATCATTCACTCACTGTGTGAACATTAACTAAAATTTAATGCACATTCACTTCATTGTATCAACCGTAAAACAAGAAACATTCTTCTTTTTTTTTTTGTGGTTATTGGAGCTTAGAAATCTAGTCCATACAGCTCCATGCCAAAAAGAAACGTTGAGTTTGAAGCATGCGGCAGCGCAACGCTGTCTTCCGCGGTCCGCAGTGTACAATAACAACAATCTAATCGTTGGAAAACTACCTCGAAACCTATCAAGCAAGAAAGTACAAGCAATTCGGTGACCCCAGAATGACCCCAGAATGTGAAATTTTGCAATAATTTATAAACCAACTCCTAAAAATTTATCAAACTGTTGTTTTCTTTCTGAAATGAAGTGTAAAACATTAGAAGAAAATGTCTAGGGAGTTACTATGATATTTTTGTAGTTATGACGTCCGGGTCATTTATGACCTGTAGCATTCACATTGCATCGTTAAATGCGAATTTAAAAGACC
>VOMN01126911.1:0-14729 GCA_014899125.1 Orchestia grillus
TATTTCGCAATATCTGGTTGATAATAGTTTCCAATTTCGTGATATTCAGAGATAAGAGAATATAAATGACTTGAACCAGAATTTAATCAAATTTATTTAGAAAGTTTTTCTTTGGTATAAATAAGAAAACTCATATTATAAATTTGCAAACTATGTTATTAGTTCCCAAAATGAAGCTAAAATTTCTAGTAGTAATTCTGGTTAATATCCATACTCGCTGTTCAGCTGCATACCTATTTTATTAATGAACAAGATTCATATCAACGCTTATTTAATTTTGTTTACCACAAATGCCTCTAAAAATTAATGCAGCTAAATCTACTCTCATGGTTAAATCACTCTCTGACGTCATGACATAAATGAATTTAATGGCGTTGATACGTTAGATCAATGTGTGAGCTTCCACATTACAGTCAGATTCATAATCATTTATTATCTCATAAAATCTCATTTATTCATAACTCTTAAAAGCAAAGTATCCATCAAGCACTTGTATAATGAGCACAGAGCTTTGTCTAATTTTGTGCATATTTCAAAACGTACTCATCTTAACGTCAGCATTGTGACACAAAGACCTTTTAATTACGATGAAGCTCACCGACGCAGTGTCTTTATTTATTAATGGAGTCGCAACGTTTAATGGACGGCACAATAATCGCGCCTGTATAATATAGAATGTCGCCTGCTGAAGACTAATGGCTTCAGTTGTCGCCCACCGGGAATACTTGTGAGCGCCCAAGCGCCTCGCCTTAATTGCTCAAGAAATTACGTCATCAAGAAGGTCTTTGATGGAAAAAATCTCTTTGAGGATCACGTCTTGAATGATGACGAGCTCCAGAGCTTCAGTTGTATTTTTATGTGATCGCACGCCGCTGGAATGAATTATTATAGGCGGAAGAAAGTGTAAACTCGGTACTGTTATGTGCGCATCGTTATGCTTGCGCTTCACTCGTTGATTCCACTGTTCTTTGAGATGTTACACAGAACAGAATATCTCGATCGTGATATCTTCGATTGATAATGTATTATGACATGTGAAATGTGTTTCTTGTTAGGCCTTAGCTTATTTTAAACAGAATGGATGGATAGAACAGGGAAAAATGGAGATCAAAATTCGTATCTCGCGCTCATTGAGCTTAATTAGCAAGCATATTCTAATATACTCTTAAAAATCACTTGTGAATTTGTTTTTCAGAGTATTATTCGCCGAAAAATACTTATATGCATGTTCAAATCTCGAAAGAGTCTCGCCAATGAATAATTCCTTGATAAAAGCTTTTCATTAGTATGAAAAACAGTCAAAACACGATTCTACTCCAAGTGTATTCTCTCACTCTGTCAATGAAACTGGACCAGAGTACGTGGTTGAAAAAGTATTTGTCTGGTATAAATAAGAAAGTTCATATCATACGTTTGCAGACTATGTTCTTAGTTCCCAAAATAAAGCTAAAATTTCTAGTAGCAATTCTGGTTAATATCCATACCCGCTGTTCAGCTGCATAACTATTTTGTTTATGAACAAACACGGAACAAACACTAATTTCGTTGAAATCAACGTACTTAAAAACTAACTCATACTTATTCTTATCATGCACTTTTGGGAAGGATACCGTGGAAAATCCAGCGATGGCTATTAAGCTCTGTCTGACCCAAGGTTTGCTTATTAAGTTATAGAGAGTGTATTGATGTTTCTGCGAGGAAAAGAATAAAGTGCTTTCCCCAACCTGATGAGAAAAAACTTCAGGAATAAACCAGCATTCAAGAATTCTGCATAAAAATTCTCATTTTTCTTTTTCGAGAAGATATTCGGGAAGGTATCGAAGAATATCAGGGCAAATGTAGAGTTTTATGTCTGATGCAATGCGGGAGGCAGCTTCCTTGGACCCGCAGCTTCGCTCAATGCTGGCCTCCTGAGACCGCGGTAAAAGTCTGCAGTCACGACGTTCTCTCCTTACTCGGCCTCAGAGCTTGGAACAATAGCAATGCTGAGCACACTTGCAGACATAATAATAGCAAATTGCGGCCTCACGTCCAACATGGCACATCATTTTTGAAATGACATTCCTTGGCCTAATGCAGATGCTTCTTCAGCCGTTGTTCTAACAAAATTGGCTTCAGCTCATTCAGAGACAGTTTTGGAGTATCGACTTGGAACTAATGCGTCTCAAAGAGCTTTTGTCTGAACTTCGAAACAGACATTTCTGTGTAACAACAAAACTGTAGAGTGTTGGTTTGTTTGCGCTGTTTCATATAAAGTAGGGTATAATTCTGTGAATTTCCTTCAGTTATTGATGGAATTAAGTTCAACGCATTTTTTCAGTGAGGACATGCACACAGATTCCTTAAAAATTATGTCAAATTAAAGGGTAATTCTGTAAAGAGTTGTATTGTAACAGACACCAAGTGCTCGTAGGGAGCACAGCATCAAATGACCCATCGGATCTAGAGTTGAATCCTTTGATTACCTCAGTTCAGGGAGCACGAAAGGCATTAAAGCAGCTGAACTGTTTTTCTGTGTTCTAAATGAGCCTTGTGTACTGTTGTATTATGAATATAACATCTTGGTAGCTCTCCTCATCGTCGCTGAACATTTTTTGAGCCTTGAGACGGACATGGACTTCATCCCTGGAATAATAGTCATCTATCTGGTACAAACCGACTAAAATATACGTTCATGTCTCTAGCTTCTACCAGAATCTTGATCTATAGGAGAAGAACAAAGCAATTAGGGTTGACGGCTGAAGGTACGGATTTTCAAACAAATATTTGTTAGTACAGATCACAGGATCCTTTTATCAAAATTAAATCACTATGAAATAAGAGGAGATCTTCATCAGTGGTTCACTTCTAATCTCTCAAACTGTAAACAATTCGTTGCAATCAGAAAAGCAAAATCAGATGTACTGAATGTGACCCATGAGGTGCCACACGACTCAGTATTGGGACCTCTACTATTCCTAATTTTCACAAATGATATAGTAAAATGCATCTCCTATTTTAATTTTGCCCTTTTTGCTGATGACAAATCATTCATTTGTGAAAACTATCGGAATCGATTGGTGTACTACATAAAGTTAAAAATTTTGCTTCTACTGATACCTTAAAAAACCTATATCGCATACTTATAAGCCCGTTTATTCAATATGGAATATAAGCATGGAAAGGACAGATGAAATAAAATGATCAAAGTTTTTATTCTACAATAAAGATCCATGAGAACCATTGCAAATCTGGACTTCAACGCGCAAATTAACGACTCTTTAAAATGTCTGGGAATTCTTCAATTGCCCGACTTTTATAAATTTGTGCAGGGAAACTCTACATTCAAGTTTATTAGATAAAGCAGTGACCGAAATCTCCATGAAACCATATCTGACCAATTCTGTCCCAATGATCAGGAATTGAAGGACTGCTACATGGACTGGAGACCGACATGTCTCCAAGAATTGCAACAAACTGGTACTTCCATATTACTCGCAAGCCAAATCCCATCATTGCATTCTCTTTGTAGGCACTCAATTTTGGAATTCCATTCCTCTGAACATACATCGAAATACGTCATATAAATCATTTAAAGCTAATCTTGAGGACTAAGTTCTTTCACTGCAGTAAAGCACGTCGTATGCATGCCTGTATACAAACACCTGTACACGTCGACCTATGTAGATATATACTCATATATGTGTATGTACGTATTTTTTTAGTTCACTTTCTACCTCACACCATGTTTGTACCGTAATTGTAATTTTAAATTTAATAAAAATTTATAATTTGGACTTTCAAACATTTTCACGTGTTTAAAAGTTGTTGAACGTGGGAATTACGCAAAATGACTTCAGATTTGAGTTTAACTCACGTTTACGTTTGGTGAGACGGAGCTAAAAGTTTCAATAAAACTTAGCGAAAAAGAAACACGCCAAATGTTTCACTGACTCAGAAAAATGTAATTTTATTCACTGAATGTTTTTCAAAAAGTTACTTTATTTCTTTACTAATATGAACGCGTTGCATGGTCTAATACTTTGTGAACTAGTCTAATGAAGTCAGTAAACGAAAGAGCCATGATAAAATATCCTCTAAAACTGAAATGAGTCCAGCGAATTCTCAGAACATGGAAATATAAGCCTATTAGAAACGATTTTAATTTCAATCTCATCCCTCTACAGCGCATTAAACTGACGCACCAATCTATTTGAGTTTTAAGCTCTCAGATAACAGCAATTCCTAAATGCAACATTTCTACAGTGATGCACCTGTGATCATAATTCTTTTCCTGAAGAACTGAAACGTTTCGTATAATCCGGCGAGTAGTGGGATGCTGCAGATGAAGCCGTACATCAACGCAATCCCTAGCTGCCTCCGTAGCCTTCAGGGAAACGGCCATGGCCCCCGTTTATAATCGGTCTCACTAATCTTACTAAGAATCAGTTTGAGGCAATTACTCTACGGAAACTGACACTTAATTACCCGTTAAGGTGGCCTCCCATGCTCTCATGAAGAGGAAGCCTGAAATCTAAGCTGAAGACTCATTATCCTGAGCTGGTAACTGATTTTCCTGAACTGAACTGAGCTGCCAAAAATAAGATCTTTTAATAAAGCTCAAGATTTAATTCTAGCCACGCTGACTACAATTGGTGTTTAGACACCATAATAATTGCCAGATAGATTTTTCTGCATAAATTCTAAGTTCGTGGTTGGTACCTTCGGAACCAATTTTCATAATTCATTGCTAATGCAGTTGGTATTGGTTACTTTTCGATTGGTTCTCGTACGCGTATGTAGGGTACGGTGAACTAAATATGTATATGGGACGTTGAAAAATTCGTTTTACAGTAATTTCTGAAGAAATTGCACGGTAAAACTTACATATTAAGAGAAAATGAGCATTGACACGCATCGCTGGGCATCATAAATATAATATTTCATTAAATTACAAAATTAGTGAATTATTCACGAAATACATTGGGAAAAAGTATTTCGCCAAGAGCTAAAGCAGTTTTATATATATGATTTTATGACAGAAAAATACACTAGAATCTTCAGGAAAAACGTAAATGGGATACGACATAATCTTATGTAGATATTTTAGCGTCAGTTTTGCATTAGAAGCTTGCCTAAACAAAAGCACTATAAGATACCGATGCGAAGGGAGAAATCAAAAAATGTAAAAGATCATATTTTTTCTGTGCGCACTGCACAACGAGCTATTAAAAATTTATAAGAGCCTAAATGCCCCTATGAGCACTGTGTGTTACGCTGCGAATGAATGGAAAATGACTGGGACCACAGAAAATATTTGGTGTACCCCGAAAGATTCCAATAAGAAATTCGCGAAGCTTGCTACATAGGTTATGAATATTCCGTTTATGACAAGAGATAAAGTTCAAAAAGCTCTTAGTGCCGCTGGAACCTTGCGTGTAAGAGAATAATTAGTAACTAGTAGACCCGCCCCGCCAAAAATGGCGCGGCAAATGATGTTAAATTCTTAAGATGCCCTCTTATTCACCGTAACTCTGACATGAAATAATGCCATTTCAGTATCATTGATACAGACTGCCTTACCTGAGAGTCTCGCTATGAGCTTAGGAATACGTACCCAGGAATTTTCTCCTATCTAAATCCTTAAAGAGCGTCACAGAGAGAAGGATGGACAGACCAAGCAAGCAACACTGGGCTATTATTGTACGGTGGAATGAACTTCACCCGATAGAATTCAGATTACCATCTCCTCCCAGGACTCCATTGTTGAAGAAACGGTATTTATACTCAAGATTTTAGTTTGNTTTTAAACACAATGATGGTAGTCAGCAAATTACTTGGATTAATTCCTGTTCGATCATACTCTTTTCTAGTACTGCATTCTATTCCCCTCTTGTTTTACGTGAAGGCGCTTCATATTATTCAAAGTTGCGCTACCAAAGACGGAGCAACCTTGATGCCGAAGTATCGTGATACTGGAGAAAATAATCATCTAAGTACTTTATCGCAATCATATTCAAAAAGGATATTGTAAATAATATGGAGGCAGATGTAAAAATAACGTAGTTATTAAAACAATTATAAATGTTCTCTTTTTCACTGCCCTTAACTGAGACTTCTTTTATCGAGCCTCATTTAACTGAACTATGTTAATGCCATGTAAAATAAGGTGAAATCTTTAGTGGTCGTTTAAATTTTAAGAATTGGAATTATTGCTTCCGAGTCAAGTCCCCCAAAACCAAGAGCAAAGAAATTTTGGTAAGTTTTCATTATTCTGGCCAGTTAATTCAACAACTCAGTTACCATCACTGCAGTCAGCGCGTGCTGTGGAGTGGGTGCATGTCAAGGTCATTTGTTGTTTGTGTATACCAATGTTTAATTCATCAGTAAGGTTCCTCATTAATTAAAAATGATAACGTTGTGAAAGTTTTTATACTTATTCGCAAAAAGGAGGCACGAGCGGTCATTGTAAGACAAAGTAAGAAACGGCAATCCTATCATTGATCATTTGATTTTTCAAAAGCGCAAGATGGCAATTTTCAGAATATAATCAATGAACTGAAAATTACGTCGTTAATAAGGAACTCTAATTAGATGAGACTTTTCAACGCATTGCTGTTTATTTTTACCGCTATGGTAGATATAAGGTGACGAGAAATTTCTGTACTGTATGTTAACAAAACAGTGTCTAAAAATACAACTTCGGGTGTGTCAGTAAGCGCCACGGTCATTAATAAAATTTATAGGTGATACGACCGAGAGACCTTTGAGTCTAAACTTACTTAATCGCATAATTCTAGAATCTGCATAGCGCATGATAAATCAAAGAAAGACGGACTGTTTCTGGAACATATGAAAGTACTGTCAAGAAACAAGGTTGTTGTGGGATCAAAGTATAAATATGACAGTTATTCCCTAGTTTCTCTCGGGTGCGCTACATAAATGAAAAGCCACGTATAAACATAAGTGCTCAACTCATGCTGCAGGCGTTGACAGGTTCATCACAACCCTCAACTACAAAAGCTTCCAAGTTCACACAAGAATCGAAAATAGCTGACTGAAAGTGAACGAATGGCGGAGCTCAGATCTAGTGATGCTCAGTTCTGATGCGATGCTGATGAATTTGGCGGAACGCAAATGAAATATGGCGTAGAAAGCAGCTATCGATGTTTTCTTTGATATTTTCTACTACTCTCGAAGACTTTGATGAGGCGGTCATCTCATGAAATAAACCTTAGCCGACAAAGATGGGGACACGAGGTACAGACGATCGTTAAACTCTTCCCTTCTCCATCTTTTTGCCGCTGTTGACTTCCAGTTGAGGTAGAGGGGGGAGGAAACGGGAGGGTTGTGGAGAGCGAAAGTCTCGGGAGTCATCCATCGTGTCTACAGCCTCTGAAGGCCCCTGAGGTGAGACTCTTGACTTTTTAAGCACCCCGCGCTGCCGTGAGGGCGTTGAGAGCACGTGCTGAGTCCGGCCAAAGACTTGGGAGGTACCGAGGGGACTACGGCTGCCATCTCGAATGATTATAGATTTCAAACATGTAATAGAAGTTGCTATGTCAATCATAACGATATAAATATCATCTTTAAAAACGTAAATTGTAAGTTGGTGTATACATAGAATTACCTCAAATTAAGCCCACAGACGAACTTTGAAGATGAATGGCTTTGGGGGCGAGGGGGCGGACAGGTCATCAGTTTGATCAAACTTGTGACGTTGTTTGAAGAAAACGACATGCCACGTCGACTTCGGCTGAGGAATCTATGGCATCTCCAAGACGGCGCATGCGATATATTTGTGGTAGTTAATCCACAGAAAATTGTTACGGTATGTCCGAACGATATGACTTGCCTTTTTTGTACATTTTCTTCTATATTCACTTTCTGTTCGGTTGTGGAAAAGTGCACGACATGCAGGCTTAGTATGTGTTGTACAGTGCATGCTCTCATTGCGTGCTGTAAAGTGCATCCAGCCCAGTGTGTGCAGTCCATTGCCTGAAGCCTAGTGCGTGCAGCCCAGTGCGTGCAGCCCAGTGCGTGAAGCCCAGTGCGTGAAGCCCAGTGCGTACAACCCAGTGCGTGGAGCCCAGTGCGTGCAGTCCACTGCCGGAAGCCTAGTGCGTGCAGCCCAGTGCGTGCAGTCCATTGCCGGAAGCCTAGTGCGTGCAGCCCAGTGCGTGCAGCCCAGTGCGTGCAGCCCAGTGCGTGTGGCCTCGCAATTCACTTTTCGATTTCCATAAAACTCGAAGAAATCCATTATTTTTGGAGAAGTCGTGAATAAATTGAATTCATAGTAGGCGTTTGGCTTGGGGAGCCTCGTTGCTTTGGCAGCCGGGACAAAGAGGGGGCTAATATATATGGCAACATTACCAGCATTAGGGTGGCAGGGAACGTCTTTGCTGAGTTACTTGGGTGATGTTAGCGCCTGTAATGGCAGCGCCACAATACCGTTGTGCTCTCGGTCGCATTAGCTGCTCCTCGCTCTCTCTCTCTTTCTCTCCCTCCTCCTAGAGCTGACACAAGCTGAAATACAAGTCATTTCCATGTTCCATAAGCGCTACGCTTGTAATTGAAGTTATCTCCATAAATTGGTTCTTTCTCTATAGAATAGATCTGCGCAAAGTTAAAATCATCATATGGAAGACACCCTTCTAACGAATAAGCATTCTAAGCAAATTGGGTGAAAGACTTTTGCTCGCCCGGTAAATTTTTATTTCATCTTTGTCCTTGAGCTGAGAGTTGCGTACATTCAGTGGTACGTACGTAACATGTGTGTTGTGTTCACTCTGCGAACTTCTATATAAAACTAGGTAAAGCAACATTGAACTTTTTATATCCCAGATCCCTTTCAAGCTCACAAACTTCACAATGTCAAGCCAACAAACAGAGCCAAAATTTTGCGTATTTTTTCACGCCTTTGGTCGGGACCAGTTGGCGCTATGCCATTTACAAGTCGATGTGTCACCAACGAAATTTAATTTGTCACGAATTAAATTTAATTTGTCACGAATGAAGTTTAATTTGTACCGAATGAAATTTAATTTGTCCCGAACGAAATTTAATTTGTCACGAATGAAATTTAGTTTATCACGAACGAAATTTAATTTGTCACGAATGGAATTTAGTTTGTCACGAACGGAATGTAATTTGTCACAAATGAAATTTGATTGGTTACAGGCAAAATCTGACTTGCCACAGACGAAATATGATTGATCACACGCAAAATCTAATTTGTCACTAACGAAATCTAATTTGACACAGATGAGTTATGATTTTTCATGGAAAAAAATTTAATTGCACCCATAGAAACTTGATTTACCGTACAATGGAATAGTATTAGTGAATATTTTTAAAACACATTTAATTCAGTCAACATTCACGAGATTAGCGTTCACCAAATTTTTACGTAAAAAATTATTTCTGGTATTCTAAGAACAACTTGATGAAATAAAATTTCGGAAACAGTCAGGATTATATATAATTCACATCACTAAAACTTTCAAAATATACCCATCGAGATGAAGTACTATAAGTTCCAAAGTACAACACAAGAAGAATGTTTCTAGCTAATAAGGAAGAAAAATACTGGAAACAAGTTAAGAAGCCATTGCGAGGTATCAAGACACGTCGGATTTATATTAGCATTGCATCCCAATACCCTGCCTTAAAATTGACCACTAATGCCTCCTGGGTAAATCGCAAGTGTAAAAAAATTGTAGCGCTACCGAATTCTTCCGTAATGAAATAATTAAAAGACGATATATTGATCAACATCTGCCAAACACACGCGACTAAAACATACTTTTTAAAACAAATGGCATTTGCACAGACAGTAGCTGGCTAAAATTCACTGCAAAATGTAGCTCAAATGACATAATTTCAAGCACTTATTTATCCAAAGATCATTGGAAATGTGGGCGGCGCCGTCAGCTTGCCTTCAGAAACGGCATTTTGAACTCACGGTTGCCGACACTGCCCTCGACACCAGCACGAGTTGGCGAAATTTCTTCTTTCGTAACGGAAATAAGTTCTAACGATGTTATTCAAAAGACTCAAACTCTTCTTCAGATTACGGGTGATCCTCAACACACAACGTACTCATTTTAATTAAGCATTATTTTATTGTTGTTCCAAATTTTTAGTTCCATGCATGGAAAATTTGCGGTCCTAACGAAAGAGCAAAGATTTCAAGAACGTGAATCTTATATTTACATAAACCTAATGATGCTTGACAAAAGTACGCTATACGAGCAAAGAATCGCTTTTACACCGGGTTTTGAACCTCAGTTATGTTGGTAAGGTTTCAACGTCCCCAACTCGACCGCTTTTGGCCTCCAATGACCACGGAAGCGTTGATGCCGCTCGCTGAGAAGGCATGCCTCGAGGGTGTGTTAAAAGAAGTGGCCAGAAATAATTCGCTAGCTGTGCAAGGTAACCGATGATGAGTGTTTCTAGGCATGGAGTCAAATAATTCTGAAGAATAAAATTGTCTTAATTAAATGTAATTTTTTCGCACAATGTTCAGTTTATCAGTAAAATGCTCTGTCTAGATAACAGCTGCGTCCTCTACCATCAGTCTCCTAGAAATTAATCATATCTTGTAGTTTTTATTGAATTCAGAAATTTCAATAATCTATAGCTTTTTAAGCCTTCTGATAACATGAATGGCATGCACGCTGTGTAACAGTTCCTTGCATTTAAAGAATAAAAAATCGCCTCCTCTCCTTAAGATGATCTTCATTGAACTTGAGACACTTCAACTGTGACGGTCTGAGCCACAGAGTGCAGCATCAGCAGCAGGCGGGGCGCTTTAGCAGCCGTGGTTTCGTTCTTTCTTCTCCTCCGCAGAGATCTTGGGGCATTTCTGCACCTTCTGCCCAGCGGCGTTCTGATCCTGCCTGTTCCTTTTATATTGCTTTCTTTGTAGGAGGAAATCTTATAACTCCTAGATTAATGGAGCATGAATTGTTAATTCAATTCAGGAACGAAATCTAAGCCTTCCGTAGTGCGAAATTGGCATTTCTCTCAAGTTACTAGGATTTTATGAAAGAGCTCTACTCACTGGATGTTTTTTTGACTTCAGCTATTTAGATGAATTTTTGTGGATTCGTTTCTTCGATAGAAGGATCGAGAGTTCCCCTTTACTTCATTCCAGCGATGAATATCATCAAACTAGAACTTTAGCTTCAAAATAATACAAAATTTGAAATCATAATTAAAGCCATAAGTCCAATGCAAAGCCCTCCGACTGCGCGCTCGATGATATCAATTTAGCTCTATTGTTAAATCCAACCACCGCACAATAACATCATCTCGCCACATATTAGCCATCACTTAATGAATATTGACGTACCTGCGTAAATCCTGGTGTGGGTCCTGGCTTGTTTCTGAAAACGAATGAAAATTATAAATAAGAATCACCTAGAGCATTCATTCAACAGTATGTGATGATACATATTTAAAACATTCATTTAAAATTCATTTATTCGTTGAAGAGAAGAACACAACAGTATTCATCAAGAGAACGGGTTGATTTTATAAAGTATAAATTCAGTTTACACTCGACTTAATTGCCAAGTTATGATCGAACAAAAAAATTGCCGCAGTGAGAGTACGATGGAAACTCCCAATTCACGAGTAGGTCTCATCAAACAGCACTCAATTTGAATTCAGCCTATAGATATGCATCTTCCTTTCTTATAGAATATCGAATTGTTAAAAAAATTCTCTGTTATCATTATTTTTCATCTTCTCGCTGTTTGAGCTCATTCCTACAGCAGTGCGCAAAAAATAAGTTTTTTGTAATGCTCACCTCAACAAATCGACCTCAGAGATCGATTGCAGAGTTTCAAGGACACAACTTTTTCAATGCACGCAAGTGAGCATTTCTTAATTTATTTTTGACGTTCGAAACTATTTTAAATTGTGATTGAAGCATTAATTTCTTGTTTCAAGGTCTTATCAAGTATAACTTCGTTGAACTCCCAGATGCTCCAATTTTTTTGCAACTGCGAGATTTAAAAAACCCGTCTTCCCAGAAAAACCTAAACCTTTCTCCCAAAGTGGTTTTTCTACAACATTTATGAAGTAAGAATCAAGATAAAGAACCTGCTCTTGAAAAAAACTCGTCCAAACTTCTGATTTATGGAAATTCAAATCCTCATTTACCAAATTTTCATCCGCTAAATTCGAGTGGCATCACATTTTCCGTCTGTCGCGTTGAGCCCCGAGAATGCAATAACCTAAAAGCATATTAACTTCCCCTCAATGATGAGTGATGATATTCAATTCAGGAATGCAGCGGATAAGAATCATGAAAGTATTCAATATTAAATTCAATGGTTAAAGACAAAGTTCGCACAAATGCTTAAAGGACAATTCAACCATTATGTGACTCGAAACTATACATGATTCTCCTAATCGTACCCTAAACTTTTTTTCCCGTGACCTTAGCAAAGACCAGTTATGCACAGAACGCAAGACCTTCATCCATATAAAGTTTAAGTCCAACAACGCTAATAGAAGATTGTGATGCAGGTCTGCCCAAGCGCTATTTTGCAAGCCCGCACAAAAAAACAGATTAAAAAATTCCTCACAATAGACTCCTCAAGTTTAATTGAAGTGGGCTGCGTTCCGGAACGCTGGTCGCTGAGTAAAAATTTTAGACGTTGATCGATAAGCCTGTCTGGAAGCTCCAGTAATTAGCGCCCGAACCGAAATGAAGGAAGAGATGCTAGAAAGTGTAGCCAAAACTCACCCTGAAACGCGACTAATGTGGCTCTGAATGGGGCCCTTTAAAAACACGCTTCAAAGAAAAGATTCATTTCTCTCAGGAAGCTTTTGCTGAACTCCAATTCTCCGCAGCAGACGCAGAAATAGAACGAAGCAAAGCTCAGAGATTCCAGCGGCGCTGCACAGGAAGCGAACATTTTGTAACCTTAGCATTGCAGCGCATCCAGACCCATGCCTCATGAAAACGTTATCCAATTTTTGCGTCGTAGTTCCGAGTGGAAGGGAAGCTCGAGGATTGATTCTCTGGTAAACACGAGTTTGGCCCTGTGCGTCGAGATGATGAAACAGAACCACATGATACTCTTCTTTTTGTCTACCTTCAGTGCCCCTGAGGGTTTCGCTCGTAGTGAACGTAACACAGCAACCTTTGTGCGCAGTTTTTCACTTGCCCAACTCAGTAAATTGTCAATATTGAATTCAGTAATAAATTTCATTAAATTAAGGAATCAGTTGTCTATATTTGTTCCTGAAGGTGTGGATAAAGTGTTGCAGAAATTTAAAGTTATTGTGGTTTCCGGTTTGGCGGGTTATAGAAGACTCCACCTAGTCGAAACTCTTAGCCTAATATCAATTTAAACCATGTATAAAAAGAGAGCTAAGGTCACTAAGGTTTTACTGAAAAACTTCGGATTAATACAATCCGTCATCAGTGTTCTGAAATGGAAATCAAATTATTACATTAAATTACATCAAAACGGGGATATACCCAAAATATGATATACAAAAAAAACCTTCCTTGCAAAAAATATAAAACTTAATTCACGAACAAGAATTTTCCTGGTGGCCACATTCATTTATTTCCGGCCAATGTTTACAGATGCAAAGGAATTCAAAAATACGGATGTTGCCGGTGGAACACTCAGAGTAAAAAACACGATAATATACGATTTAAAAATGTATGCATATATTATTTCAATAGCCTCTCAGTGAAGAAATAGATGGTTTCATTAAAAACTGTCTAGCTAAAAAAGAATGAAAGACATTGAGTGAGACTCTCCTGTGTTGAGTAACGCAGGGGAGTTTTTTTCGAACTCTTACATCTCCAAACATCAAACATTGGTCGGAAATTGTTGAATGCAGACCATCAGTGATATAGTTTCGTCCATAAGGTTTTATATTTTGTTATGAATGTTTTTATTTTTAGATGCCACTTTTGGCTAATATCACAGCATTCATCAAATTTTATGTAATAATTTGATTTCTATGAACACTGATAGGTGGTTTTTATTAATCAAAACATTTGTTTTTAGTGTGATCGTATTAACTTTGGTTCTCATTTTTTCCTTTCATTCTTTGAATTTGATTTCTTATCAACCGTCTTATTCCTAATAAGTCAAACATTGAATAGCTTTTGAGACCAGATTTTAAAGAATGTCAAATCTTAATACCAAACATTTTTAACAGAAATTAATTATTGATTACTAATAATATGATTGCCAGATACAGCAATTACTCAAGCTTATAGGAATAGATGTATTATTTTGATGCATCTTACTTTCGATTGAAAAAAGTTCGGAATAGAAGAGCAGCTGATTCGGTTAATAAGAATATTTTTATTTTTTGGGTTAGTTTTTGCTATAGAGTACTGAACTTTCGGATTCAATGTTGCGTTAATTCCTAGGCATAACCTAAGAATGTTGAATCATTCATGGCACCCGCTTTCAGCCGACGTGTCGTTGCGAAAACAATCGAATAAGTGATATTTATAATTAATCGGGGTTTTACTTCTTCGCTACAACCTGAAAAATTTGAAATAACTGAGACTTATCTGTCTGCATTCAGAAATTCTGTATCAGTAACCAGTTGCTGCTTACTCCAAGAAAATTAAATAATTTCACATTGTCAATATTTTCATTCTGAAAATTTATGTGCCAAAGTGTACATTTTACCTTTTTTATGACTATGCAACAAAGTATATGTGAACACCTAAATTATGATGTGTGCTTTCAAAAATT
>VOMN01126920.1:0-12101 GCA_014899125.1 Orchestia grillus
ACACACACACACGTGCGAAAACAACGTCGGGAATATTTCGGGAGCTTGTGTTGACACGGGAATATTTCGGCGACTAGTTAAGCGCTAAATAACTGAACTCTTTACCGGTGTGCCGCCATGAACTCTCATCGGCTGCAGTATGTCACATCACAGAAGTAGGAAGTGTGGTTCGAGAACCTAACCAAATTTTCCACACATTGCGGAAGCAATACCAACGTTTATCCCAAAAAATGCAGATATTTCTTTCGGACACTCGGAAAAATGGAGGTATTCTTTTCGAACGCTTGGAAAAAATGCAGATATTTCTTTCGAACGCTTGGAAAAAGTTCAAATACTTCCTGGACATTTGCAAGTTGGTCGCCCGAGGCAGCCGTAGAGGATCGTGCTGTGGCGGGCCAATAATGCGCTCGCGTAATGGAGGTCAAATTTTCACTGCAGGGCTCCTCTTTTTTTCGCGCTGGTCACGCAACGCAAATTCTGAGGCAAATGAGCCGGCGCAACCTGTAACCATGCTTCCCCCTTCCACGAATGGGGGGAATAATGGGGGAATTTAAGGGCAATTATGTCATTTACGACACGTGTTTTTTCGTTGTCGGTGAACGTTGGTTGACCTGAACACATTTAGTTACCATCTTTAAGGAAATGGTATCAATGAACTACAACTCACTAAAAGATCATGTAAATTTAAAAGTAAAAGCGGGCATTCTAAAGTTTTTCTTTCCGTACCAGTGCTACCAACGTAAATACAGATACATTTCCCAAAGCCCAAGCAATAAAGCTGCCGCACGAGCTGCTGGAAGCTCCATGCATATTCATGCACAGGCCGCTGCTAGGACGGGTCTCACCAATCAATGAGCGCCTAATTTTAAAGGTGCAAATTGAACCCTCAGGGTGATGAGTGCGTGAGAACCTGTAACAACACACACACAACAGTAATATCCAAGTGAGGGTATCCCGACACTAACATCAGCAGTCCCTGGGGGGTCCGGCATGACGGTGTTGCAGCAGGTGCACCTGCGTACCCTCGACTCCCTTCAAAGTTCATTCATTTTACTTGAAAAAGCGAACAACGACATCAACACTTTGACGACGTGCAATTTCTGTATTTGGTCATGGTTTCCCCCGGTGAGTAATAAATACTCTCTTTCTTTACCCAGAATTAGCTGTAGATATGTGAGAAGGTAAGAAAGAAACCAAAGATCATTTCTTAGGCATTTCATACAAATCAAGGTTGGAAACCCTAACTGTAGGTGTGAACAGCGAAGCGAAAAGGAAGCGAAGCTTTGGCCCGACCGTCAGTTGGGCCGCGTCTATCATCCCGCGTTCCGTGCTCACCTGGCGTGCAGCCGCTCGCACGCTCTCCACGCTCTCGTGTACGTGAAATTGGAGACTGAAGCAGAGATGCAGTGACACCATGGGTGCCCTCTATTAGGGATGCCCCGGTTAGGAATGCTCCAATGTAAGGCATGCTCCAATGCAAGGCATGCTCCAATGCAAGGCATGCTCCAATGCAAGGCATGCTCCAATGCAAGGCATGCTCCAATGCAAGGGGTGCTTCAATGCAAGGCATGAGTGTGGGTCGTTAAAAATCTCCTGCCCCAGTACTCCTTTCAGAATGAGAACAAAAATCACGTCCTGTCCCAGTATTCCATTCAGAATGAGAATAAAAATCACGTCCTGCCCCAGTATTCCATTCAGAATGAGAACAAAAATCACGTCCTGTCCCAGTATTCCATTCAGAAAGAGAACAAAAATCACGTCCTGTCCCAGTATTCCTTTCAGAATGAGAACTAATTCAACGTTCAACAAAGAAATTCACCCCACCCTTGTCAAGGGATCACATCCTCGAATGGAGGTTAAGTGGACCACCGACGCACTCGACGCAGTCGTGGAAAGAAAGACTTAAAAATACTGGAGTATCTTTCGTCTCAGTGGAAAAATTGCCATATTTTTTCATCGTATACAGTATTTCTATGTCAAAATGAGCTGGCATGGCCCCCTATGGGGACATTTGCAGGATATAATTGTGAGTGCGGGGCATTTTTAGCGTGCAGTACCGCACTCTTCTCGGGAAGCGCAGCTTCAAAGCTCCAAATCGGCGACCTTTTACGCGGGCCATAAGGAGGCAAGAAATAGCGCGCAAAGCCACAGCGGCACCGGCACTGCAAGCGCTGCAGTGCCGGCCTCCGCGTTAATGGCGGACACTCACGCCAGCGTGGTGGTATCTGGTGGTCGGTGTGGGGTTGCCGTGGTGGTTGGTTGTGGTGGTCGGTGAGGGGCTGCCGTGATGTTTGGTCGTGGTGGTCGGTGTGGGGTTGCGGTGGTGTTTGGTCGTGGTGGTCGGTGTGGGGCTGCCGTGGTGGTTGGTTGTGGTGGTCGGTGAAGGGCTGCCGTGATGTTTGGTCGTGGTGGTCGGTGAGGGCTTGCGGTGGTGTTTGGTTGTGGTGGTCGGTTTTGGGTTTGCCGTGGTGTTTGGTTGTGAGGTTGCGGTGGTGTTTGGTTGTGGTGGTCGGTGGTTGCGGTGATCGGTGTGTAGTGCAGAACGCTAGTAGAAATTCAAGGCTAAGAGTAGGTCTCTCCACATTCACTGCGAAGATTACAGACGCCCCGTAACCCTGCAAGGACCGACTAATTTTTAATGGACGGCATTTAGCGTCAGCAGTCATTCACATTGTATTCACAGGTGCACATGCTCATCCTAGATTTAAACACACCATTGAGGAACGATATCATTAGCTTGTATCAGTCGGCCTATCAGAAAGTGCTAGACGCTTTAGTGTTAATGAACTACTGTAGAAACATACAGCACGAAGCGCCGCTTTTTACAAACGTCAGAAAACGGGTTCAAAGTTTGACGGCTTTGAGGCCCATGTACCTCAGTAACTAATAGAGGTATTCCATTTATTAAATGACTCGCTCTCAAGACAGAGGATGTCAGTGGGACGACCGTGGTCTGACAGTGGCATACATAACTCGTTTTCTCAATTGGTGCAAAATACAATGCTCGAGGCCTCGCACACCAGAGGGCACAGCTCCCCAGCGAGCTCCCTGCACACAGACGGCCGTCATGACTGCACCGCGTTCACAACCGTAATTCAAATCGGCGACTACTGAGCAGTTGGCGCTACCACCTCTGGTGGACGCTGTAGATATCAAGGCACATCAAACTACAAAAACCTCGCGCGTTCGAGCAAATCTCTTCTAATGAGAAGGAGACCGAGAGAGGTCTCGCTAATTTAAAGATTAGATTAGATCACTAGTTCAAAGCCCCTTATTCACTTGAAATATGATTCAAAGAGAGCGAAATAAAGAGAACATTTTTGATGGGTTGTAGAAATCGTGGAATCTATGCACAGGTGTGTCTCCACACCGGATTCCCTGCCCATAGAAACAACAAGTTATGAAGACAGATGAAAAAATTTAAAGAATAAACAGCAAAGAAAACAAAACCCAAGCAGGCAAGAAAGATACAAATCCTGAAGGCCTAGCTATAACTAAGGTAATCTAACAGAGTTCCCCACGTCTCCGTGCAGTACGATAGGTAAACCTAACTTCAATCTATTGCCCATCCTACGTCCCATGAAATGCATGCGGTTTTAAATACGAACCGTATCCAAAACCAGTAGAAATTTTTAGATTTACCTCATGCAGAGCGACACAAAAAATACGGTCGAAAATACACCAAATGTCTATGTTACGAAATAAAAATTAACTCCACGTCGTTTCAATTGATCGTCGTTGTACTTTTGTTCCGTAGATACCTGAAATGTATAATAATTACCTGAAATGTATAATAATTACCCAACCAATTTTTTCTGCCGTCATTCTGCTCTACGCAGGAATTATGAGAAGGCGCGGCGTGGGCGCGTCAGCGGCGTGGACGCGTCAGCGGCGTGGACGCGTCAGCGGCGTGGACGCGTCAACGGCGTGGACGCGTCAACGGCGTGGACCCAAACAGCGCTTGATTTGAAAATCGTATCTCCTGACAAGAAAGCTAGCGCGTCGGCAGAGACCTCATGAAATCCAGACCATGTAAGATAATGCCAACTTTCAATATATATGCGCTTGTGTGTGCAACCATTAATTTACGCCCATGAATTTAGAAGGAATTAAGGAATTATAATTCACGAGTCTAGATTCTTGGGTCCATATTCCTAATCATCATGACTGTCAGAGAAGGTAGTGTGGATCAGCTATACTGAAAAAAACATTTCCCGGGATATTCTCAATTAGTTTTTACTGTATGGGGACGCTAGTATACCTATGTGTTTTCAATTGATAGGACGATCAGCAAAGACCATTTCAGTTTCGGCCAAGCTTTCAGTTGAATAAACTCCAACCGTCGCCATAGGCGATCCATTTTGACAGAGACCTGCACTAAATACTTATCGGTATCCATGCTACGGTATCAAACTGCTATAAAAGATGAATATAAAATATGCTCTGGCTACTTTCACAATGAAGTATTAACGATCGTGGTTGGTAAATAACAAAAGAAGCAACTAACCCCGTACGCCCACACGATGATTAATTGGTGGGTTGTTAGTTAACGAATAACTTTTGCCAACAGTTGAAAACATTTCGCATGAGCTCACCCTCCCCGGTCCTCAAAATTAACTGACTTCTAAAACCCTGATCATTCAGGGGGAAATCTAAAGGTTTAATCCATTTACGGTAGTTATGTTACGCCGTGTCACCCCTCAAATCGCTGTTTTCGAAATCTATTCCTCCGATGACGGCAAACGCACGTTTGGCAGCTAGCTAAGCCACCCAAAAATGGTCTTTGTTTGGGTCTCCAAAAAGAAGATGCTCGACCATGGAATCGGCAAGACGTCCAATATTTCCGGGAATATACTGCAAGCACAATACAACATAAAACCCCGCCAGGCTGCCTTGGATATCACTGCATTTAAAACTCTAAATTTAGTCCGCCCAAATTGGCGTCCGTCTCGCAGCACGACGCCGCAGGGACAAACAGCAGTCGAGTCGGTCCCCACGCGGCGAATTCTCGCTCTCCGGAGAGAGGGTCAACTTTAAGATCCATTGGGTTTACATGGACTTTTGTCGCTGCGAGACAGAGGGTCTCGCTACCTCAGATGACGAGCTCAGCTGTTGCTCGAGTTGTCTTCAGCCAGGTAACCGTAGCGGCATGGAATGATCGCCTGGCACAGGTGTAAAACGTTTCCGATTTCACATTTTACTCAGTTAATAGAAACTAGCCATCATTAGCACACGGTGATTCTTAAATATTGGGGGCCTAAAATTAATATTTAGTAACTTCTCTAAAGCATTCAATGGATTTTAAAAAACAAAGTATTAATGAAATCCCGAAAAATACTAGTTTTACTGGAGATGTTTGTAAACTAGATGCACAATCTGGCATAAAAGCCACGTTTCAATGGAAAATGGATAAAATTTTAGCGTCACCCCAACAATGGCAAGCTGGGCAAAAGAACAACTCATCTTCGTAACAACTGCCAATTTCAACCAAGGAAGGAGTACAATAAAATTCCAGTAAAATTTCAAGAAGATATATCAAGTGTTTACCTATCCATCAAAGAAAATTATTTACAGATGTGTTAAGAATTTTTCCCAATTCCAGCAATTTAGCACAGAAAACGCCTCCAGAGAGGCATCACTGCGCTATGAAGGGCCTGCGTAATTGTGCCGAATTTTGTCTGCACTCAGGGGGGGGGGGATATTTTATGCACATGAATATTTCATTCAAAAATTATTCAGAATAAAACTATAACTTTTCAGAATTTCTTAAATACTCTGTTTTTAAAATCCATTTAATTATATCAAAGTAAATAATTATTCTTTTATGCCCCTTATTCAAAAATCCCCGTATACTTGATCAGTTCAAGTAACCAGCAATTACTGCCGTCAAGTCTCATTTTAGTTTGTCATTCTCTGGCGCACTAACGAGAGGCGGCCCGACCTGCCCGCCCGACCTGCCCTCCTTTCAACGCGACAGTGAACAATGACACGCTCACGTGCCCGGCCAAATTCATTTCTGGCCTTAAAATCGTTCACTGCCAATGTTAACGGTTTATTTAACTGTTTAATTAATCACGGCCAGAATTAACGGTCTAATCGATCACGGCCAGAATTAACGGTCTAATCGATCACGGCCAAAAATAACTGTTTAATCAATCACGGCCAGAAATAACGGTTAAATCGATCACAAAAACAATAACGGCTTTTAATCCATATGAAATGTGATCCAAAAAGAGTGAAGAGAAAGGACCATTTAGCGTAGACTATGAAGGGCGAGGAGCCTATGGCAAACGTTCTCATACATGATCCGATGCACATGAAAACAGAAGGCAAAAAATAGGTAGAAAAGAATAAAGAGATAGCGAAGAAAGTGTGAAAATTAAAAATAAGCCAAGTGGACACGAATGATAGAAATCCCGAAGACCAATCCATAACTCAGAAGAATCATATCAAAGATGAAATTAACGGTCGGTCTATGTACGGAAATAGGGTAACCATGAAGTACTTGGCAGGCCATAAATTGGTTGACAAGCTCGTATCCAATATACGCCCGGGTTATCTCTGTTATCGCACGTCGCACTCAAGCCCCGGCTGCAATAAAACCGGGCTCGGCACCGCCCGCATCAGTCGGTCCTCAGGCCGCCTCCGCCTGCAGTCACCGGCAGCCTTCGAAACTTCTAATGCAAGTGCACAGACACCTGTGGCTAGCCCCTACCGTGCCTAGCCCCTACCGTGCCTAGTGGCTAGCCCCTACCATGCCTAGTGGCTAGCCCCTACCTTGCCTAGTGGCTAGCCCTAACCGTGGCTAGCCCTTGACGTAACAAACCCGTACTTCGGTATGGACGAGCAAACTCGTTTTCACCAGCCTTGCATTTTTCTGCTCTATTCGAGCTAACTCGTCCAATTTCGGTTACGGAAAGCTTGACACGAGTTTACTCGTCCTGTCTTGACCTCTCAAGGTATGATCCGACCATTCCCAAGCTTGCCCATACATTGAAGAACAGTTAAGTTGTCCTGAAATCATGCACGTTCAGCAGAAAAGCTGCTATGCCGGGATCGAGAAGTTGAATGAATGCAACTGTGGCGGCATGCTGTTTGGGAGGACTGGCTTGTTCAGAGTTCGAGTTGTAAGATATTTGCTACAGTATTCCATAGCGATTCCATTGCTTCACGTGCAACGCGTATGTAAAAAGTGCAGTAAAGAAATTCACTCTCCATTCATACTTTATTTGACATTAATTTTTGGCATCTTACAAATATTACATTTGATCTTCCTCACAGAACCCTAAAGCATGTCAATTCCTACAGGAATATCGCAAGCAGCAACACTAACATAAGAAGGTCGGAAGTAAAACGAGGGTTTGGGCGCTATGTGGCACACATGGTCGTGCAAACGCTCCTTGAAAAATGCAGAGTTGACGCCATCACCGAGATGTGACTAACTACAGCCAATACTGTGCACAAAACGCAGATGTCGGATGCTCAGATTCAAGTATTTACCTCAAGAAGCCTGTATCCTAGGTACTCAAAGAGCTCTCAATCATGGCATGCAGCTGATCGGTCGGAAGCCTCGGTGAGCTTGTAGCCTAGATACTCGAACTGCTGCTAATCATGGCTTTGAGCTGATCACTTATCCTCAAGGAGCTCGTAGCCTACCGGATGGGGAATATGTTTTGCAGCCAAGAAAAAAATTTTACAGCAGAGATGATGAAAATACTTCAAACTTTAAATATAATATAATTTTACGTTTATTCCTCTTTTTGGGGGTTACTCCTTTAGCCTAGACTCGGGCCTGTAAATGTTTCATAAACGAAGATATCTCTACATATTGTTTTCTAGTTAATTTCATCTAGTGCGCAAAAAGAGTTTGCTTCAGAGATTTCAGATTTTTGTGTGTTATGCACAAGCGTTTGTCTCGAGGATTGACCATGTTTAGTAGGCCATTGGGTTCAGATCGGGTGAAGATGGAGTCCACAATTCTATGTTAATGAAGAAGGACAAATTCTTTATTAATGAAGAAGGGCAAATTCTTTTGACACCCAGCTTGGGTACTCCTCGATGTGTGGCAAGACTCACTCGTCTTGATGAACTGTTAGCTGTTTCTGAAGCGCTGGGCTTCAGCAACCATTGAATTCATTATTGTGGATCAGTAACCGGGGTAATTTTCACGCCTTGAGGCCCAGAAATGAGAGGGCTTTTCAAGTTTGGGGAACAGGACCCTCGCGAAACTCGCTGCAAAGACCCGGTCGTTTCTGCCATTACATTTTCCTCGATAGTGAACATATTCTCATCACTGCTGACGTTTTCGATTTTCCATCAATCTTTTTTTGGGACATCAAATTGAATTAAACTTGAATCTTTAGTGAAAATGTGAAACTTATGAATAACACAGACCTTGAAACAATTTCAAAGTTCTAAATCATTAGGAAAAACACAGCAGCAAATGGTATGCCCTATCCGACAGCGACTCAAACTGCTGCTCATTGTGGCCCTGAGCTTGTCGGTCGTTGCCCTGTGAGCTTGTAACGCGGATTGTATGGCGTTATGAAGTAGAATTACGCCCGAGACGCTCCGTGTGTTTGGTTCCGCACCCACAGCCTGGCAGCTATCATTTGGTGCAGTTGTCGGGCAACGCGTCCACCAGCGAGCGCGAGTTGTGACCGCACTGATAATTATAATTAATCATCACTTTTTTCATGATGGTTTGTACAGTTGGCATAGCACATTTACTGCGGGCACAGCACGTGTGTCCGACGACACATCCAGTTCCTGATGTTGCATTGAACGAGTCGGGCTTCGCGCAGACTCCCTCAGAATGTACTTTTGATGAACCCATAACGCTGTGAACAAAGCTTTAATTCTGTGAGATGCCTGAGTCAGCCGTAATTTCCCTTTGTTTTGCGAGTAAATAAAAATGAAGGAAAGTGAGCGCTGGAACTTTGCTCCTGTGGTCATGTAATGGATTTTCCAATTCACATTTCTTTGATATTCAACCAATAATCCACGTCATACAAGTATAATACAATAATAAAGTTGCATAAGAATAACAGACATATTTGCTGCCTTGCAATGAAAGGAGTTAAGAGATCCCAATAGGAGAAATTATGTTAGACAGCTCAATTCCAAAACATTCTTTTAACATCACTCAAACAAATTCAGCGCGCCGCAGCAACTTCCACTTGCACATTTGACGTCTTTTTCCGAGATTAAAGGCCTGAAAATTTGCAAATGAATTTGCACCCAGATGACAGGAAATGGATCAGAATTTGACCACAACAATAGAGAACAAAACGCCTACAAAAGCTGCGAATAAATTTGCACCCAGATGACAGGAAATGGGCCAGAATTTGGCCACAATAATAGAGGTGTTGGAGAACACCCGCCGCGCCCGTTGCGTCCGCCAGGGCCGCGTGTTGCGTCAGCTGCGAGACCTGCGCTCAGCAGGACCTGCCGTTCTTTAATGCACGCAGATGAGCCACCACCCGCACGTCGGCACGGACACTGGGGACCTCTGACAGATCTGTACAGATGTACAGTTTTGGGAGGCAGGGCCAATTCAGTAAGTACCGTTTGAGCAGGTAGAGCCGATTCAGTAAGTACCGTTTGAGCAGGTAGAGCCGATTCAGTAAGTACCGTTTGAGCAGGTAGAGCCGATTCAGTAAGTACCGTTTACGCAGGCAGGGCCAATTCAGTAAGTACCGTTTGAGCTGGTAAAGCCGATTCAGTAAGTACCGTTTGAGCAGGTAGAGCCGATTAGGCAAGCACTGCCTTGGCCAGTAGTACTTAAGCCTTGCATTGATAGGTAGGACTATTTTAGTGGATAGTACTGATTTGAAACGTATCACCGTATTTATAAGTACTGCCTGGACGGTTAGTACCGCGTGTTGGCAGGTATTGGCGCTCGGAAATAAGCTAATTGATTTATGTAATAAAAATTATTTACAACAACACGTTTTCCAGGCTACAAGGCAGAATAACGTCCCAGATCTCGTCACACCGACCCCCCGACCTGCGAATGAGAGGCATGGGGGTTACGGGCAAAACAGGAGATCATCACACGATTGACTTCGCGCTTCTAGTCCTTACTCGTAGCGCTAATACATACTACGAAATGACGAAAAGGTATCCTTGACTACTTAAATTTAATGACAGAGGAACTTATCATTTTTGAATTTGAAGGAATGAGGAGGAATAAAAACGCTCATGAAGGGCACTCGATACCAAAAGAAAAAGTTTCGACTACCGCTGAGCATCGTGCCCAACCGAAGCGACTGAGACCAGTCACAAACTCTCCCTGATTTCCGCGAGAAACTGGACTCCTCATACATGCCAGACAACAGCCATACAAAATATTCAACGAGATCAAGCAGAAGCTCGCCGTCTAGGGCTCATTCACTCTGGTAAGGCCGTGAAACGAAAGATAAATGCACAACGAAATAAAAAAGCCGGAATTAAAGCGCAAGCACAATCCAATCCTACAAGCTTTAGCGAATATCACAACGATAGGCGACTGGAAAACGATACTGTTGTACCATTGACCGACCTTGAGTGCCCAACCCAAACGGAAAACAAAAGTAAAACCAGGATTCTCAATGTTTGCTTCACATTTGTGTCTCAGCGAGATGATCTTAAACTTCGCAATCTCAAGGTTTAGACGTAATAGAAACCCCGACACACGATATGTTCATTGCGGAAGAAGCTCGACCTCCTAAGACTTCACAAATCGACCAGACGACTTAGCGCTCCGAATACTGGAAAAAACGCCAAAGTAATCAGAGAACCCCTTGCGAAAATTTTCAATCGACCACTCGCGGCTGAAACAGGAGGCAAACGAATATCATTCCTAGCTTCCAGCAAAGAAAGAAACAGATTCACAATAATTATCCCCCAAACAGCCCAACGCCAGTAATTACTTAAAACTAGGAACGTTCGTATGACGAGATATTTACGAGTTCATAACTGCATGGCCGATACTCGACATTGATGCAGAGAAGAACGAAGCTGCCTCACGAGCCTCCCTGCCTTCTCTGGAGAACTCAACCGCATCCATGACAGCACGATAGCTCTATAGATTTTACGCTTATTGATGTGCCGATTCCAAAATTTTGACCGATGTGGATTTTTCATTGTCTAAAATTTCTATTCTTTTACCGCAACGCAAAATTTTCATTTTAATTTTTTTTAAAGCTTTACCTGATAAGTGACAATTATCATGAAGGTTATTTACCCATTATAACAGAGCCGCCATTTCCGATTGATCTAGTTTGCAAATAGTTGTAAAATTGAAGAAATTACATGTGTTCAGGGCCAAACTCATTATGAAATACTAACGTATTAGAGATGTAACGAAAAGGCACCTCTACCCAGAGCATGCTGGAGAGGCACCTCTACCGAAGGTACTGGAAAGGTATGTCTACCTGAAGGTACTGGAAAGGCACCTCTACCTGAAGGTACTGGGAAGGCACCTCTGCCTGAAGGTACTGGGAAGGCACCTCTACCTGAAGGTACTGGGAAGGCACCTCTACCTGAAGGTACTGGGAAGGCACCTCTGCCCGGAGATGCTAGAAAGTTAGGAAATTCAGAGAGCAGGCGAAAAAATTCTAATGAAATTTTTAATGAATTTAGACACGGTAGTTCTATTGAAGGCACACTATTTACGACACACTAGTTAACATTTATCGCATCCACATTGTACTAAAACGATTTAAAATGTTTATAATTCTAAAAAACGTAATGGACACAAATAGAAAAATTAAAAACTAAAGTGTTTAACAGCGGCCGCTACTGAACGTCTTCGGAAGCACCTGAGGGAATTGTACCTTGGCAGGATAATAGGAAGGGGGCGTTCGTAAGAGAGGAAGGGGAGGGAAGGGCTTAGTAAGGGGGGAGGACAAGAGAGGAGGAGGGGGATGGGAGAAGTACAGGGCGTCCAGCAAGCAAATTAAGACAACGAGTTAAGGTCAGGGCATTGATTTTGCGAGTGCTACTGGACACCTGTGTGAGGAGTGGGCGTGTCTACCCAGTCCTACCATCAGGTCCAACCGTCGGGTCCCACCGTCAGGTCCCACCGTCAGGTCCCACCGCCAGGTCCCCCCGTCAGG
>VOMN01126924.1:0-24806 GCA_014899125.1 Orchestia grillus
TGGGCTACTGGGAACGCCTGAAATTTCTCCTCTGTACTGATTCTCTCCAGCGAGAAGGGAGAGATACTTCATAATCTACACGCGGAAAACGATTCGTGGATTACCAGACTTCAAAAACGAGACCACAAGGCTGCGCACAAAGCAGCACATTCGTTTTGGCTAGATGTGTGTTGTGCCAACGCTCAATGCGAGGGCGGCTGACAGCGTTCGGACTAGACATGAACAGTCCTCTGTGATGGGATCCAAACTCATGAACTCTCTGCCTTAAAAGATCTGAGAGTGTTCGTTGGTTCCCTGGACGTCTTCGAGGCAAAGCTGGATAACTTTCTACAAACTATCCCCGATAGGCCCGCCTTGCCTCTCTATTATCAGACGGCAGGGGGAAATGGCCTCATTCAACAGCTTGCGGATATGCGGAGGCACACCATACACACAAAGCGGCGGCACCCCAGTGTGGCCTGGGCGTGAAGGCCGAAATTTCTCTAAGGTAGCTAAGGTATCTAAGGTATGTGTTGTATATTAAATTTTCCCTAAAAGAAGGGTGAAATTATTGATAATATTTGCTGATGAATTTCGGACCTCCTAATTTTATTAACACGCTTTGGGCTCCCAGGAAGGGGACTGGGACAAATGGATACTCCGAGACAACAGGACGCGTCAGGGCAGGGATGTCATAGTGCCTGAAGTGTCCCGGACGTACCACGACGGAGGACTTGGTATCCACGTGACAGGTTTCGTGCAGGCCGTATTCTACGAAAGGATCATCGTGAACACGGACAGAGATGCGGTGCTGCAGGACCTGGGCAGGTGAGGGGCGGCCTATCGAGTTCGTCACGGGAGCGATGCAGTGCATCAATGTTCGCACGCTGTCAATAAACTCATTGGTTTGTCTAATCCGAATCGCAAATGCTTGAAGGAGATTGCTCCATTTTGATCAATCTCAAACAATGTCTCATCACAAGCTCGACATCAGTTCAAATTGCAGACATAGATTTCAAACGACAATTTCAATGAATATTTTTAAACACAGCAATTTGTGAGCCCGTATGAGCTTCATGAATTCTTGGGCATCCTCTAGAAACTGATACGTTTTCCATTTCTCATTACATCGTATGATCTTTGAGTAAGAAATTTTTAATTTTATAGCTAACGCATTTTTAATTTGTTAAATTTTGTGGCTTATATCGATAATAGAGTAGTGCTGAACTAAAATGTAGTTCCGTCATCCCACATAATAGAGTAGTGCAATTGAACTGATAGAGTTCTCGAATCAATTCGAGAAGACCGTCAATTGTGGGATTGTCGAGTATATTGATGTTACATCAAGCAAGGACTTGACTTGAGAAAACGCACACATACGTACGTGTTCAGTAGTTCTAAATAATTCAGGAGTCCTTACTCCACAAAAGCTCCAATTTAATAACATTTTTGAGAACGTAGATGGTAACTGATGAACTTGCACCGTGCGTCACTAAGTCACGATCTCAAATTGCACTGGATTTCTGACTGGCTTGTTGCAAACATCCATAACTCGTCAATGAGAAACCTCCCCTCTATTCGTACCGCGGCCGTGCGTCTCACTCAAACCCGTCGTGAGTGTTACGTAAGTTTGTGTCACGGGGCCGTGAGGCTGCAGCTGGGGGCCTACGTGCGGGACCTGGGGGAGGAGCTCCGTAGGGCGCGCACGGTGGTGGTCGACGTGTCTGACGGCGTCGTGTCGGAGGACGGGCCAGGCCCTTTTGTGATGTACGTGAGTGCCGCCAGCTTCATGGACGAGGCTTCGAGCTTCACCACCATCATGATGGTGAGCGTGACGGACTCAGTGTTCTGTTTGGTACAAAAGGTTCCAATGAAATACACCCAGTCTCTTACTCCTCATGACTCGTGTAGTTTGCTCTGATTTAAATGTCTACGAGCACAGATGGAAGTGTAATGAGGATTGTAAATAAAATGAAGCAATATTAACTAAATTACATCAGTCAGTTGCTCTTGGAACAGAAAATATGTGGATAATGGGCAGTCGAAGAGTACACTGTTGAGGTTACTCAGTATGTATATACCTCGCATCTAATATTGTAAATCTGTAACAAAGCTATGTAAGAACGACGTTAAAATAGATAAAATAATGTATTAAAGAGACTGACCATCATATGCTGCCTGAGTTTCTACGGTTCATGTGCTGCCTGTCATCACGAATGACTAAGGTAGAGTCGAATGGCACTAAGGTAGGTTGTAGAATTATTTTTCTTTATAATCACCCCTGAATTTAATATCAGCAAGGATGGTAATTACAAATCGTGCGGGTAAACTCCATTTTGGGAAATTTATCTTATACTTTATGATCTCATACTGCGTGAGCACGTTGTTGCTTACCAGGTACCTCACGGTGTGGGCCAGGTACCTGAGTAGCTTGCCAAGTACTAAATATAATTGCCACGTACATGATGTACTTACCAGGTACCTGAGGTGCTTCTTAGGTACTTGAAGAGCTTGTCAGGTACTTGAGGTAGGGTAGGGCTAAAAAGCTCCATCTTTGAACGACAAGACTTAGTAGAGTTGGTTTGACGTGTAAAATAAGGTCATGTAGATATACACCTAATGCACTACCTGCTCAGCCAAACATGAACGCTGCACATGTGCCACAGAGCCTCGGCGCCTTCAACCTAGACACTCATGAGACTTTCAGGGGCGTGATGGTTTTCAACTTGCACGGCCGTCGTCTCTACGTTGTGGGGTGCCCTCTTTCTCGGCTGTTCTGGTAAGTTGCATGACGTAACTTCTTGAAGTGCGAGTAGGTTTTATTTCAAACTTTCCCGTCCTGTTCGTATTATTAAATTTATTGCAAACTCATGCCGTGTAGAGGTCTTGATATTGTATCAAGCGAACATAGATATATTATGTACGTGACAAAAGTACGTTATCGTGAAAGAGTAAATATGTGTAGCAATCATAGCTTCAATTATGTGACAATTATCACCATGCTTTAAAATACTGAGCGTTGAAAGAGAACAGCGTTGGATAGTTTGTTAATTTTCTGGTTCCTATAGTTGTATCCTTTGCATAATGTACATCAATGGGAAAGTAGATTTTGTAAGAAGGCTGCGTTTGTTGCGCTACACGGAGTATGAGAATGTGTATGAGGGCTCAAATGTTTGCGTCAATGTTACGCCCTCGGTTGCCGTCTGTGCGAGAAACAACATATCCACGGTGTGATGCGGTGTGATGTAATCAATCATGAGATGCACTACATGGCTGAAAAAAATTTCCACCCTAGTAAAATGTAAACATAGTTTAAACAATATTTTACAGGTATTTTCATAGCGAACTTAAAGAAAAACAATTTAGTAACAATAGTTTTCTTCAGTGTCACTGGTAGTCAGTATTGTATCTGCTTTCTCCGTGACAGCAAGCATGAATAATCCCTCTAGAAAAAAAACACAAAACAAACCTCTGTCATTGACGAAGAACAGATTATAAGTTTGCATCTGGTTGGGAAGTCCACCCGAGAAGTGTTTCAAATGATGGCCATAGGATTTAGAACGGTGCAAAGAACAATTACTCAGTGGAAAAAGATGGTTAATGGCAGTCATTCAGTGGAAATAGAACCTGAATTAAAATCCTGATTACTCGCGACAGGCGTTCTCTGAAGCGATTAGTGTAAGCAAACCGGTGAAAAAGTGTTCAACAGTTGACTACATGTTCTACAAAGGTTCTAAGAAGATATATGCTCGCACCATAAGTCGAGAAGTGATGGCAATGGGTTAAGCAGTTGTGGCGTCACAAGGAAACCAGTGGTCAGTGAAGCTAATCGAACGAAATGGCTCAAATTTACAAAAGACCACAAAAACTACGCTCTGGAAGCATGGAAACACGTCCTACCGTCAGATGAATCGAGGTTCAACTTATTCCAGAAAGATGGCAAAGCTAGAGTGAAACGGGAAGCCCATGAAGTTTTGCATCTTTCATGCATCGCTCTGACAGTACAGTCTTCCGAGAGCAGTGTAATGATCTGGGGGTGCTTCACATGATCTTAATTAGGTTTGGCAATCTTGAGCAGCAACAATATAAAATCTGAAGATAATTTGGGAATCTTAGGTAACCAAATACAAGGCAATAGATTTTTATTTTCCTGACGACTGCTCTATTTCCCAAACGGCAACGCTCGGATCATTTTCTCATATAGAATGGCTTCTACGATCTCTTGATATAAACCCTATCGAAATTCTGTGAGACCAACTGGAGAGGGAGCTCCGAGTCTCAACACCTTTTCCATCTTCGTTGGACGATCTTTTTCAACGTTTGCTTTATTTAAGATAAATATTTTCTAGATTGTTTAAAAATTTTTGTAGACTCTACGTCTAATACAGTGAAAGTTGCAATCCGTAAAAGGTGGCCCAATTAACCAATAAACTTTCAAGGTTGATTGTTTCCGTTACTTCCACATTTCTCCAGAATGCGATAAGCTTTTTGGCCTTTTATTGTACTTTTGATGTCTGACGACATGAGACTTCGGTAGCAACCTTAGATGGGACAACTCGACTCCTTCTTATTGTAATATTCTAATTTATTCCATTTTCCTTAGAAAAAAAATAAGTAATGGGGGAACCTAACTGCTCCGGAGAGATTTCACACAGTAAATATACCACAATATTTCACGATAATGTACCCGAGAAAATTATGATTGGAATAGTCCTTAAAAAAACGTTACATCTTTCGACACGTCGTCTGACAAGCCGTGTTCTCTTTACTAGCCGCGAATTTTGTGGCTTGTGGCAGGTTCTGCTAAATTAAAACATATACTTAGCAAGCATTCACACTTTCTCAAAACCTTCCCATGTTATATCAGTCTAAGCAAGCTAACATTGATTTCAACAACTGTAAGAAAATGTGTGTTAATATATTTTTAAATCCTTACCATTACATTTGCTGGTAACGTGATAGCGGCATCATTGTCATGGTATACGCTAGTCACAGCTCATCAGTATTGCACCTTCTATTGTGCTAATACTGTTAGTACTAGTTGTACTACTACATCACTTCTACAATTTCTAAATAATGATTGAATTGAAGTTCCTCAAGTTGAAACTTTAAATATCCAAAAAACTCTGACAGACCACATGTTCACTGTAGAAGAGGTAGAAAAACAACTCAACTTTCTAAAATTTTAGAAATCTATCGCACCGGACGACTTAATTCCTTGAAAACTCAAAGCAACAGCTGAAGGGATCAGCGGATCCCTAGGGAATATTTTCAATCGATCGATCGCAACAGGAATAGTTCCGCAGGATTCGAAGCTAACGAATGTCACTTCCATTTTCGAGAAATGCGAACAAACATACACCCAATAACTATTGTCCAATCAGCCTAACGTCAGTCATCAGTGAAAGAATGTAAAGCGCTAGGGAAGTTTCAAAATTATCTTCAACCTCTTATCCTAATATACGACATCTAACATCGATTAAAAGAAAAACGCAGCTGTATCACGAATCTTCTCGACTTCTTTGGAGAAGTCAACCATATCTAAGACAGCGCAAAAGTTATAGACCTCATACATCTCGACTTTCAAAAAGCCTTCAATAAAGTTCTTCACAAGAGGCATGTTATGGTCAGAGTTGAAACCCATGGTAGATGAAATAACTATGTTTGATGGATACGAAACTGGATTAATGACCGCACTCAACGAGTTACGAATGGTTCATGAACAAAATAGCGACAGGACAGTCCCTCTAGGAAGCGTCCTAGGTCCACTCCTTTCTCAACCCACTTAAAAATGATCTTTATACTAGAATCATCACTAAAATAAACATGTTCATAGACGGCATGAAACTCGGCCACTAGGCATTCACTGAACAGGACAGAATAACCATCCAAACAGACTTCAATCGCCTACGCCGATGAACTGAAACCTGGTAAATGAACTTCACTTATGACAAATGTTCACTGATGCACTTAAGCATAGACAGTCGAAATTTCTAATACTCAATGAGTGAAAGACCTATTGAAGCGGTAAAACAACAAGGAGATTTTGGCATCACTCTCGATAAAAATTTCGAATCACCAGTCCGACTACATCTGAAATGCATATGCAGTACAACTCTGGTCTCCTGACCCACAATTAAACGTCAATAAAATGGAGCGAAAACAGCGCAAAGCAACAAGCATGATCCCTGATCTCTGGAACCTAAGCTTCAACTCATCGCGCTTGAACAAAGAAGACTGCTAGGTCAACCAAACGAAATCAACAAATATATTAATGAATTCATTGTTTGTCTAGAAAAGCTTTCCGGAAGGGGCAATGACGTTCACACCAGAAATAACGGCCATAGGCTAATAAGAAAATCATTTTGAATATCCCAAGCCCAAAATTTCCTCCTGGTTAAAATTGTCAGAATCTTGAGCCAACTACCAGAAAACCTAGTCTCGGCTGGAACCGAAAATACTTTCAAAAATCACATCGACAAATACTGGATAAGGAATTCCCAAGCATTTTAATATATTGATTAGAGGACAGTATTCGAAAATTTCTGTTGAAAATTTCTGTATTTGAAAATTTTCAAGGAAAAGTTTGGTAAATTATTTTATCCCATACTAGCAAAATGTCCGCTTTTGTATCTTAAAACGAACGTTCTGGTGGTTGAGGGTGAAAATCGATGACTATGATTGTGATTGTTTTACTTCTGTACATTTCCTTTTTCCTCTGCAGAGATGGATTCCTATTGGTAGTGATGGTGGTCAGAGAACATGAGTGGTAGTAATACTACTTGTTATTTGATTTGTCCTCCCCTGAAATTCCATGTCTAATCGTTTGCTCGGGCGTGATTGGTCTCTGACGACACGGAACTTTGATAGACCTTTAAGAATGGGCCACTGGGCTCACTTCTCTTGTCATGTGCTATTCTTGCCTGTTTTTTCTATTCTACTACTTTTATTACGGTAAGTTTTGCTACTGCTACTGCTACTACTACTACTACTACTACCATTACTACTACTGCTACTACTACTCCTACTACTAAGCTACTACTTCTACTACTGCTACTACAACTTCTACTACATTTATTACTACTACAGCTTTTACAACTACTACTACATTTACTACTACTACAGCTACTACTGCTACTACTACTACTACTACTACTACTACTACTACTACTACTTCTACTACTACTACTACTACTTCTTCTACTACTACTACTATTACTACTTTAAAAAAGGGAGCTATAGAAGCAGTCCAGCAGAGCCTGAGCACTAAGCGAGACTATGCCCCGCCAGTGCGGACGACGTGCCCCTCATCGAACCCAGCCCTGAGGCCGTGGCTACCGCATCGGGCCGCATCGAGCACCTCGAGAACGACCTCATCAAGCCCTTCGTCCAGACGAGGGTGCGCACGGCGGTCCTCGGCCGGGAAGCCTCGCTGGACAACTTCATCAACGTGAACAGGACCTTCCAAGTCGGTGATCGTTTACCCGACGGTCGGATGTTCACCGAGGTCTTATAGGGCGAGTAAAGATTGATGACGTGTTACAGAGAGCAGCCTTTAAATGACGATGCACTTTGACTGAGAGAACGAAGTACCAGTAACGATGTATGAAAGAATATAGTGTTGATAGCAATGAGTGAGGAAGACGTCGATCTGTATCTTTTCCAAGTTTATGTATTTGTTCTAAATGATGTTGAAATTACACGAAAAGAAATCAATTTACACAAAGTGTTCCACGAAACTGAAACGCAATTTGCGACAGCTGATTTATTTTTTGTTTAAATTCGGCATGATGGTATAATGTGGTGAAATTAGGCTTCGAAAAATAAGGGAATGCCACCAGCGGCAACAACGACGAGCTGCAGCATTTGCAGCGTCTTCAATCAGGGGAACTCGGTACCAACATGTGAGATAATTCGTTTTCTGCAGGAGGATGAATTATTTTACCTGTGATCAAAATGTAGAACTAAATGCAAGCAAATATCTAAAAATTTTCCTAGCCTTTGCTTACATCAATCAGGCTTGCATGGGTCGATACGACACTGCGAAACGAATAGGGAATCTGTAGAATTATATCAACGGTTTATACTGGCGAATCTAATCCGAAAAATGTGAAGATAATTCGCAGTAATGTAACTACCTCTCCTCATGTATATACAGGGAGTTAAAAAACGAGAGGTACAGACTTTGATAGTAGGCAAAGACGCCACAAATAAACACCTTTTTACGAATGCCAAATATTTCATCACTTCGTAGCTTTCAAGGCACTGAGGTTTAGAATGTGACCTTGATGTACAAATTGTAACATTTTGGTGTCTGTAAAATATGAATTTCAAATTAAATGTTACTTTTAAAACAGGCTTTACTCGATTGTATGATGTTCACGAATCAGTTCTTGCTGCGGTATAGCGTTGACACCATGGCACGTATGTCAAACGCAGAAATGGCGAATATACGTAAAACTTACGGTGCAGACAACGGCAATGCTAGAAGTGAAGCTATGTTGTATCAAGAGCATTTTCCCACTTGATATTTGCGCGGACATCGTGTGCTTACAAACATATATCATCGTCTATGCAAACAATAAAGTTTCAATGCGAACAGGAAAGGTTCTAGTCAGCCAAGGAAATTACGTGATGCAGTTGATGAAGACGGGATACAAAACTTCCCTAACAGGTCTCATGCAAACACTCGATCTACAGCACGTGACATAAGAATATCAAACCACGTCGGCATCTGGCATGTTCTCAATGATAACAATGTAAATCTTTACTATTTCCAGAATGTTCAGGTCTGCTCCCGACCGACTGCATCCCTCGTGTACAATTTGCACGTTGATGCCAGTGGCATGAGCAAGACGATGAAAATTTCTTGAAGCATGTTCTCTTCACCGACAAAACCACTTTGACACGTACTCCATGGAACGTTCAACACATATAACTTGCACGATTAGCAAGAGGATAATCCTCATGAAGTGCAACGGTTCAGCTATTAACATCAGTTAAGTGTCAATGTGTTCGCTGGTATTGCCCGTTACTATCCTCTTAGGCCATATCTGATAGTGTCTCCTGTAAAAGGACCAGTTCACGTCATGCGTCCAAGTGACGTATTGCCTTAGTTACTAGAGAACGTCCTTCTATGTAAGTATTCTTCATCGAATGTGGTTCCAGCACGTCAGCTTTGGTGAATTCCGACAGGAATGCTCGCCAAGATTTGAACGACGCTTTCCCGAAAGAGTGGATAGGGTGTCATGGACCAGTGGCATGACCTGAAAGATCTCCAGATTTGAGTCCTTTTGATTTCTTTCTTTGGGACCACATGAAATCATTGATGTACGAAACACCGGTAGAGTCCGAGGTGGATCTTATCATGAGGATAGGAGTCGCACCATTTAGCATGGCAGAAAGATGAAGACTTTTACAAAATGTCAAGCAATCTATTCGGAAGAGGTACCAAACCTGCACCGACGAAGGCGCAGGCGTTTCAAACAGTTGTCAAATATGTTTGATGAAACAGCTGTTTCTCAGATATTCGTTTCATTTATCATTTTGATATTTCTCAGGAACGGAAATGTTTTTAACTGGTCATCAAGGTTAAATTATAAGACTCAGTGCTCTGACACCTATGGATTTTTTAAATATTTGGTAATCGTGAAAAAGCGTTTATTTTGCATGTTTGCTTACTGTTGATGTTTATACCACTCGTTTTTAACACTATGTACACGAGTATATATTTTGACTAAATAAAATTAATTAATCAACCCTAAAAGGTGAAGAATGAAGTCCTGAAATTACTTACGAATATAAGGGATTCGATTTGAAATTGTGCAACTGAGACGAGCAACACTTTATAGGCCTGAGATCACCCTGACCTGCAAGCTGCACAGTTTTCAGCCACCCATCATTCACCATCACCCATTCGTGACCTGATGCCACTCGGAATAATCGATCCAACCTCGACCACTTTGTCCCAGAGCTCCGCTATTGATCCTGTCCTATTTGCCTTGTTCTTATGTAGCATATTTCTCAGGGCTCAAAACTGTCAGTGCAACTGAAGCTCTCAGTCCCCGTGGTCTCTTTTCAAGGCTCAGCAAAAGTTTGTTTTTCTTACCCGGCTTCATGAGTTATTTCGTCGATTTATGGTATTCTAGTTCGACCCACAACACAGTTGCCAGACTGTGTTTCTTAGCTATGCTTGTAAACTGTGACCTGACACCTCGTGCATTGTTAATGTCGATAGTGGCTTGACTCGCTTGTCCCTCTCGTCTGCTTATCTCTTGTCGGCTAAGTTACTCAGCCCTGCAGAGTGATGGACAAATTACCTTCACCTATTCATAGCGCATCATTGATCCTGAACGTCTATCAGTGCCCGCTGCTTAGTGGACTTCGTTCACGTCCACTATAACTCTCTGTATAATTACTTCTTCCGAGTCCACTATGGCCCTCTGTAAAATTACTTTCTCCAAGTCCACCATGACTCTCTGCACAACAGCCCCCAGCAGCCCACCGTGCCGGGGGGCTCGTCATGCGCCCACAGGACGCTGGCTGAGGTGGCCACAGCAGCTAGGGAGTACGCCCGAGCTGCTGCCTGATGAATGAACTTCTTGCCCCCCGCCGTAGGTTCGCTGTAATGATCCATTTCAGGTTACAAATGATCCGAATTTTGGCACTCATTCATCACCTCACGTGCCTCTTCGCGCCTCTTCGACGTGTAAGAGGAAGGAATTTTCGGTTCAAAGGTCATCGCATTAGAGAGGCTCTCCTCGGGACGGTCAAACTTTCTAGCTTTAGAAAAGTTCAACTAAAGATTAGTGATGCCTGATTTGATGTCGATGTAAAGACGAGGAATTAAAAAAAGTCGTCAATTTTTACCTCGCTTACACGAAAAAAGTAAACATTTTTGGCTGAAAATAAGGCTTGGACCTATATCTTACTTTAATCAACATGACTAAACATTTAAAAGTGGCAACAAATTTATACCTCGGGGATACGTGGGTTGAGTCCCGTGACATTTCCCGTTTAACCTTCGAAAAGATTTTTCCAAATAATTCTTTACGTAAGAGACCAGGAATTTGATTTGTTCAAGTTGTGAGACGAGAAGAAATGCCTGAACGTTGCTTAGTCAATCATGCGTGAACACGAAGAGCACACGTGGGAGAGATAATAAGGCTCTTCAAGTATGAAGAGATGCGTGAATGGGGTCAGGTGACTGCTTCATTGGAAGTTTTGTGGGTCATTTGACGAGGCGGCAAACGATGAAATCTTATCACAGATCAAAAACCAAAAAACTCCAACACAACTCATTTCCACAAACATTATCGTCAAATGGCCAGGGCTCGAGCGAAGCTAATATAAATAGATTGAAAATGGAAACTGTGTCTCCATGCGTGATCGACTGGGTACTTATGGATGCTATCGTATGTGGCAGTGAGGGATATCGACATGAAAACCTAAGTACAGACTGGGCCAAAAGTAGATTTTAATGTCAGTGCACACACCACCGACCAGGGCGCAGGAGTAATGCCAGTTCACACCACAGACCAGGGCACAGGAGTAATGCCAGTTCACACCAGCGACCAGGTCGGAAGAGTCGCATGCGATCAGAAGATTGGCCAGTTAGGTAGAGGCGGTAGCATCGCTCACAAGGGAAGACGAGAGCGCGGCCGGAGTTGGCAGCGCCGCAGGACGCACACCAGCTAATGGCATATTGAGGAATACAAACGACACCCACCACTCCATCCGTCATCGCTGCGATCCTGCTCGCCCCCTGGAAACGGAGAAGCTGGAGAGGGGTTGAGTGGTGGGGATGGCGGGAGATGTCGGGCGCAGGAAGGAAGGTGAGAACGATGTAAGAATGGGATGATGAGGGGATGAGAATGAGGTAATAAGTATGAAGAGAAAGGATGAGACCGAGGTAAGAACAACAAAAAGCGGGAATTAGAACGGGGTGAGGACTACGAAAAGAGGGGATGAGAACGAGGTTAGAACTAGGATAGCAGGGATGAGAACTAGTTAGAACTAGGGGCAGTGCGCGAACAGAGGGCGGCACTGAAGAACTCTACAGTACTCGTATGAGACAGTTTAGAGCATCTGGTTGATGTTGTTGTAAATAAAAAGATCAACGGAGAAATCGAATATGTGATATAAATCTGCAAAATGAACTTGGCTGATAAGGATGAGGTGAAAGATTTAATACAAAAAAGTAGACGCATTATATTAAAAATAACTACTATTGAAAATAAAATGGCGAATATAAGCAGAGATACAAATTTAAATAAATTTAAAATGACTCACGCACCGCTGGGCGGCAAAGCACAGAAGCAAATCTGACGTCACTGAGACCTGCACAAGAGTATTCGCATCTCAGCCACACTGATGCAGCTAAGCTTCAGCCACACTGATGCAGCTAAGCGCTTCAGCCACACTGATGCAGCTAAGCTTCAGCCACACTGATGCAGCTAAGCTTCAGCTACACTGACGCAGCTAAGCTTCAGCTACTCTGACGCAGCTAAGCTTCAGCTACACTGACGCAGCTAAGCTTTAGCTACATTGATCAAACAAAACTTCAGATACAGTGATGTATTAAAACTTCAGCTGCCGTGATGCCTCTAAACTTAAATTACACTGATATATTAAAATTTCCGTCACACGGATGCATTGAAGTTTCTGCTACACTGATGCAATGAAAAGTGCCCTTCATCAGCTACACTAAAGCCATCAGAATATCAGCTACACTGATGCAGTGAAAATTTAGCTTCAATGATGCCTGTAAAATTCAGCAATGGACGCATCATACTTATCTGCAATGCCGGGGCATTAGGAACATTAGCATCAAAAGCACTAGCTACACTGAAGCCATCAGAATATCAGCTACACTGATGCTGCAAAGACTTCAGTAACACTGGAGAATAAGGAACACCAGTACTCACAGGCACGAAATCGCGAATACTGGAGCCACAACACCGGCGACACTGAGGATTAAAAGATAAACACTGTGTATAAAAACTGATACGAGAGCGACGAAAAATATCAGCAATGAACACTGAACTCATCAAAGTGGAGTTTCAAAAACATCAATCGTGTGTTAAAAAAATTAGCGCCTCTAATCCCAGAAATAGGAACACAGGCAATAAGGACAGCAACACTGAGGCAACAAGGACAGCAACACTGAGGCAACAAGGACAGCAACACTGAGGCAACAAGGACAGCAACACAGACAAACACAACACTGCCTGACAGTCGATGCAAAGATGCGCTTCTCCCACAGCTCGCACGTCGTCTGCGGCTCTATTGGATGCTTTGATTCCGAAGTGCAAAACCTCAGTAATCCCATATTGAAGGGGGGATTAGGAAACCCCTGCGGGGGATTCGAGGCCAGATCACTTGCGCCCGCCGCGGCTCAAAGATCGCACCAGAGAATTGGCTTCTGACGCGCTGCCTTCTGCTTTGCTGCGCTCACAGCCCTCCTCGCGCCCTCAGACGTCGGAGACGGTCGGGGCTGTGGGCTGACGCCGCCTCATGTGTAGGGTGAGCGGCGAGTGTGAGGCGGCATGTACCAGACGTGCATCTGCACACAGATCAGTAAAGTGGGGAAATTTTCATTGCACGTTACTGTATAAAAAGAAGCGTCGTAGTTCTCGGGCTCCCGGTTACTTCGCCTGGGAAACCATGTTTGAAATGAATTAAACAGGGTCCGACACACGCTCTGAGTGCAGCTCAAGATATGTGTACTCGCACTTATGTGTATAGGATGTAGGGGATTCGTGCAAGGAGTACAATGTTCTCAATAAGCTGCATTTCTATCACCTCTAACTGCCCTCATTGAGGGAAGAAGGGCTCGACAGTATGTGCTCGTGACGCAGCTGCTCACTTGGACAAGACTTAGCCTTTTACAGCCTAAATTTTTTTCTCGCTGTAAACAAACCTTTTCTTTTGTTTGGTATTAGGCGTGTTTGAATCAATGTACGAGCATAAAAACATCTCAGGGTAAACAGTAGCACGTGTTTTATGCATCGCATTCGTCAACAGATGCTGAATAATTCAAAGATAACGTAGGCGTTAAGTTAACCTGTGACTCGAGATACATCAGGCAGTAAAGGCTTGCCATGACTGTCAGTGAACGTGACGTGACGCCTGCAGGTTGACAGGTCGGCCGTGCTCGTGGTCCTTTTCTGCTTTAATAAGTACAAAAATTTATCTATCTTAGTCGAATTGGGCAGTCAATAGGTGACGATATCGCACTTACAGGGTGACATTAGTGCTGTAACTATGTAGGAGACATTAGTTCACAGAGTTACTGAGTGACTAACACTATCACAGTTACTGGATGATATTAGTGCTGTAGCTAGGTGACACTATCACAGTTCGTAGGTGTCATTAGTTCTGTTACTGGGTGGCATTAGTGCAGTTTCTGGGTGACACTAGTGCAGTTCTTGGGTGACACTAGCGCAGTTACTGGGTGACACTAGCGCATTTACTGGGTGACACTAGCGCAGTTACTGGGTAACACTAGTGCAGTTACTTGGTAACACTAGCACAGTTGTTGGGTGACACTAGCACAGTTACTAGGTGACACAAGTGCAGTTACCAGGTGACACTAGTACAGTTAATAGGTGACACTAGCACAGTTGTTGGGTGACATTAGCGCAGTGACTGAGTGACACTAGTCCAGTTACCAGGTGACACTAGTGTAGTTACCAGGTGACACTAGTGCAGTTACTAGGTGACACGAGCACAGTTGTTGGGTGAAATTAGGAAATCAGAGGTGGTGTCCAGTTCTAAAAATAATTTCTGACTATTTGATAATTTTAATTCTCGTTTTAATTCAAGCCGAAATACTTCTGTGAGGACGAGAGCGCCAAGTCCTGCAACGGTGAGATGTATTAATATAATTTTCTCTTTTCTGCGCTAATATGAAGTGCTGCTCTTCGTTGCTTCCGAGTAGCACTTTCTACGTTAAACTTGACCAAAATTAGGCCGTGTTAACTTAACAAAGACCATCAATATACATTTCTCATTAAAACTGCGTTCGTGGAAATAATATCGTGAAATATATGAAATACTCATGATCGTTATCACAGTAAATATTAGACATTGTTCTTGAAGGGAGAGCAACATGTAAAAACAACGTTCCCAGCGAGCGGGTGTGCATTATTTTTAAATTGTAATTATTACGTCCAATGTAGGACAAACAATGGATTTAAGTTAAATCTGAACACTTAAAACATCCTTTTATGATCTTTTGAGGCTTTTCTTTTGACATATCTGACGACTGTCGCGTGGCCAAGTCTTTCTGCTAATGGCGGAAAAGAATACAAAGTTTAAGTATAAACCACAACAAATAAAACAGAATTAAAATCTTACAGCAATAAATTACACTACACTGCAGCTTCATTTTTGTAGAACATGCGTAACTCAAAATGCTTTTCATAATTTTGGTCTCATACCATTATAGTACCTAAACATAATGAAAAATGATGTATAAACATTTACTAAATTAGTCAACGTGCGTAACACAGCAAAATTTAATGCATACGTGGCCATTGTCAAGCAAAATTTCCCTTCACATTGACACCCTAGAACTCTAGAAGCGACACTCGGTGTGCGTCTCTGAGCCGCCGGCCTTCAGCCGACGCCAGCAAAGCCCTCGCTTTATCTTCTGAAACATAAAAAGCATCCTATCTCCCGGCACCTCGGAGGATGCTGGCGGGCTACGCCTAAAGCAACTGTCCATAAGCTCCTTACGGACAGATCATCTAAATTTCACTTTGTTCCGTGTCCAAGTTCATACTCCAGCAATCCAGATTTGTTGCCTCTAACACCTGAGATTAGCGGCAACGCGCGCTCCTTGCACCGCCTCGGCAGTGTCGCTGTTTTTCGCTCAGGCCGATCATCGTACGTACCAGTGCCGTTATTCTTCGTCCGAGTTTATCATTAATTGCAAACCTAATGCTCACTAAGCCTTAAAAAAGATTATTTGGTTATTAGAGGTCTCTACACTGGTCTTCGTCTGCACTTGCAATAATTCTTAGAACCGGTGTCAAGGAAATCAAAAGCAGTGCAGTGAATGAGAAATATCAGAAAGACGGCACAGTTAATTAATTTATCTCCAAAGGAATATAAATTCTGCGAAGGCTTAGGGTGAATACGCGAAGCTTATTCAAGGCAGGGTTCCACGCAGGCGGTAGGTCCGGCATATCATTTCCGAGGTCAATCGAAAAACTATAAGCTGGAAAGCGGAGCTCTTGGCTCAGCATCACATCTACTTAGACGCAGATTTTCCTTTCTTGCCTGCGCAAAGAGGATTGAGAGATGAGATGCGAAGCTATGCTGTGCCGCTCAGTAGGCCTATGCAGGTAAGGCCAAAGTAGGCCTACGAGACGACAATTGTGAGCTGAGAGATCCGGGGCTCTGCACCTACGAACTTGAGGTGCAACGGCTCATCATGATCGGACATAAATGGAGGATATATCAGTACAGATAAATCAGACCAAAATAAGAGACATTAATTCTGTTAGGTTAGTTAAATTATTCTTCGTTTTGCTGAGATAAGACCGTGAATGTGAGGGAAAAACTGGACCAAATTAGGCGCACTTGCTGCTACCTAATGTCGATGGGCCTGGAATTAAAACTTGACAGTAACAAAAAATTCTAAGCTTTCCAATGTGCAACATCTTCAAATGAGTGAATCACTGGTAATATTAGAAAAAAAATGATAAAAACTTTCAAGAATTCCATTTGGCTACGCATCGAGAAACAGCTGTTTTGAGCATTTGAAAACACCGTTTTAGTTTACATGATTTAGAGAAGCCTTAAAATTAAAAGCATTAAAAATGTCAACACAATTTACATGTTTCGAATGAACTATTTAATTCTGGCTAATAGATTTGTTGCCATCCTCTTCAAAAAAAAACAATTTACACGAAGGCTAGTGAGCCAAAAAAGGATGTGACCAAGCGCTCCGGACAAAAATTGAATCACCTATTGTTTTCCGAGCTTCAGTTACTTTCTACATTCATCAATCGAATTTCAAAGCTTTACCCGAAGCTAAAAACAGGTATCAGTTTTTATTCAGAGATGGAAAGGTATAGACTTGTTTCTTGGTTACTCCACAACGATGTGACGAAAGCAAGATGTCTTGCAATGGCAAAAAGGGTTATTACATTGTGCAGGCTAAGGAACACCTAGCGAAAGAAGTAGCGGAATTTGCAGGTGTTTCATGACTTACTGGTAGCGTGATGGCCTCGCAGCAGAGAGGCCCAGGGGTGTAATCTCGGCTCAAGCAGGCATTTCACGTAACCAGGGAGCTCTTCCCTTGGAAAAGGAAGCTCAAACCCCACATTCTTCACATCTCTCACCACGCCAGAAGTTGTAAGGCATTGAAATTCCTACGGTAAAACTTGTTGGAATTAATAAGGGCTCTTTTTCATACTGCATTGTTATACGGGTCTGCCAATAATGGAAACAATCCCGTATAAATGGAAATTCGAGGAAAAATTGTCGTCAGGAGAAAGTTTTATGACATGGACCACCCCCGTGTGTATCGAAATGATAAGTGGGATTGCTCTGTATCAAGGCTGGAACTACTGTGAAACATCAATGATAGCCTTTTTCCTGCTGTTTCTGAATAAACTCTTCGCAGAAACTCCATACAATGGATGTATGGAGCCGAGTGGCTCGTGAACGCCCAATATTAACTCCTGCCCACTAAACCACTCGTTTAAACTAACCCAAAGCACATTCGCATTGGACTGTATGAGAGTGGAGAAATGTCATACATGATCAGATGAATCTCGTTTCTGTTTCTAAAGCAATGAAGCCCCCCGTCGTGTTCATCGAAGGCCTCATGAGACTTCAAACAAAAGAGGCGATGCAAGGAGGACATTTAATACTGAATTGTACGCCATGTTCTAGGCTGTGTCAACTACTCAGAAGTGGGCGCTTTAGTTGAGTTATCCGTCAAACTGAACTAGCACGGTGACACTGAGCAGCTAGACAACCAAGTTTCGACATCTACACAATATCTGAATGAAAAAAAAAACATTTGTTTGCCCATCTTCCAGGATGATAGTAATGCCTCGAGCTAGAACTGTCATTAATCGGCATGAAAGTCATTCAGAATATGTCAGGCATTTAAATATTTCAGGCATTTCTAATGGAAAATTTGTTGGACCACCTAGAAGAACAAATTAGACGTCGAGAAGATCGTCCACTCACTGTGGCCGCACTACGAGAAAGCTTGAGCAAGAGTAGTTTAAAATCGACCAGGTGGACATTACGATAGTTATAGACTCAATAACTCTCAGAATTGCCGCCATTATTCGCGCTCGTAGAGATCCTACACTATGAAAAGGGCAGGTGACTAATTTTTTGTTCGGGACCTTATTTCAGAAATTGAAAATGAGGCAACAGAGCCTGGGTTTGTTTGGAACTTAAACTCCGCATCTCACCGGTCCTCAGAGTGTGGGGAGACAACATATACGATGAATGTCAATATTTTTACATGTGGCAAATTCTGACACGCACAGCATCTCTTTCGTGGCTATTAGCCCATGCTAAGAAAATTTGAATGCAATTTTGACTCCATGGCCCTGAACTATTCTAAGCTTCTCATCAATACAATTCCTAATCAATACTGGTTAAGCAATTCTTCGTCACTTTAATGACTGAATCAAAAAATGACGCCCCGACAAATATATTTTATTGTTTACATATTAGCATGATACCTGTACCTCTGGTGGCACCTCATCTAAAGGCAGTGCCAACAAAATATAAAACGGAATAAATGAACGATTTCAAAGATGCTGCAGACGTAAAGGGCTAAACAGTATCCTACTCCGGCGAAATACTGCTAACTTATGTTAGATCAAACAAACTTTGGCCTGTCCATTTGTAAATGATATAAAGTACTACCTTCGTGTGTCTGATTACTTAATACCGGTGTAGTATATGAAGCAATTCATCTACGAATTTCAAAGTAAGGCTAAAAAAAATGCGATGTGTTGTATCGAGAATGGAACGTACGACTGAGCTACTTCGATATGAATAATTTGACTTGCTGAAAATTTCGTATTCATAATGCAACATTTTTGTGGTAAGTCAAGAAAATAAGATTTATCTAAATAAATAAATTGTTTTCCATGTGTTATATTACATGTGGTATACAAATACCCTTTCTTTCAATAAAATAGCAAAATTTGCTTCAAAAATTTGAAAAGCAATATGCATCTCTATTTCGGAATGCATTCAATCTGCGTACTGTTTGTTATTCAAGAAAGAATGAAATTAAATACAATTGATTATGCGAAAATTAGACGGAATTCGTTAAATTGAATGCAATTTCATTTATCAACCAGCTCAAAATGAAGCGAAATAAGTATTTAAAATACAACGATATGGAAATTTCTACGTGTTTTGTATTAAAATTGTTTTGTGTCTATATGTTAAGTACTTCCAAAATTTTATCTTTCGTTTTAAAAAACTCTGCAGTGTTGAATGTATTCGTGAGTATTTAGTTTTAAAAATGTATGGTGTTAAGCGACACACCGGCGCGGAGGCGAGCACGGAGCGTATGCCCACCAGCAGGTCACGCCGTAGCTGGTGTCGTCAGTGTAGAATTGTGCTATTATTTGTATGTTGAATCTATTATTGAGGAAAATTGCATTCTATGTTACATGTGCAACGAAAGAGTAGGGCGGACAAGTGATACACATACTTTTTCTTAGTCGATTTTATTTATTTATTCGATTATTTACTTTTTGTGGCANAATGAATATGAGTATTGTGAACGTGACACACTCATAGCACCACGTGCATTCGTGTGCTGTTAAAGTAGAGTTTGTGTGATGACGGCGTTCGTTGTGTAGGCGAGAGTTCGATTTTAGAATGGCTTATGAGATATAATGGTTTATGAGATATAATGGTTTATGAGGTATTCTCCTCACTGACTTAAGAGAAAAACGGTCGAGCGGGGGCTAGATGGGCGCGGCCCCGCTTTCTGAAAAACAGGATTTCTTTCACTCTCTTATTTGCAACGGCTTTTATTTTGGATTCGGGTAAATTGATTTCAAATTAATTTTCTTGTATTTATGTTATTGTGCACAGCGCAGTGTGCTTAATTTAAAATGCGTTAGTATTCGCCTTACTAGAATCTATCATTAATTAAGCATTTTGTTAGATGCGTTTAAATTTGTGATATAAGGTTTCCTTAAATTTGCTTCTGGCAAACTTCTCGAGAGTGACGTTGCACTTCAAATTAACACATTGACTGCGATCCTCCACGCAGGAAATATTTCATGTCGACAAAAATTTCCGCAGTGAGTTGAAAATTGAAGGATTTTACTGTCACAAATTTGGTTATCCTGTTCATTTTTCCCCTAATCCCAACTAGCTTATTCGGGTAACGAACACAAATTTTACTTAACTTGGAAATTTGTATTCATTTACGTTAGTACTTTCATTACGTTAGGTTAGATGATCGCGTGTACCTTATATGGCGCACATCGCAGTCAAAGTGTTAAGTAACATCAAATGAACTCAGTCTTACGACACTAAGTACGTTGTGCCGTCGTACAACGTACTTGGAGTCATAAGACTGAATTGGTCCCTCGTACTACTTAAATATACGAGTGTACACTTAAAAATTAGTAATTTGATCTGTTACGTTTAATTAATGATCTTTGTTGAGCGATGTCTTGAATTCAACTTTGTTGAAGCTTGCCATCGGCGGCAGTGAGTAAGAAGAACAAATTCAAATCTCACCTTTTTATTTCACTCAATGGCTTAAATCACGGCGTATTCGAGCTAGAAGACTGCCACATATCTCGCGAGTGGTAAATAAGAATTAAAAAATAAATTTCATTTATAAAGGAAAATTTCATTAATATTCTCTCCTAAAATATTGACTACCGCTATTTCTCAGAACGGATCCCACAAGATCACCCTGATGCACCTACCCAGTCTAACCTTTTCCCAAGGGCACCTGTAAGTTTGGCCGCCCATTGAACATATGCCCTTGGGCTGCCAAATTTCTAGATGTCCCGGCTCAAAAATCGGACTAGGGAGTGCGTCAGTTATGCCCCATATACAATTAAGCACAGCGGGGTGCAGGTATGCTTTGCTTTCCCTGCGACGTTGCTGCTCATGCTTTCAAGGTTCCACCTCTAATTCATCTATGACTTATGAAATGAGAAAGTACATACCAATTTTTTATTTATGTTACTTAAAGGATTTTTACCTCGAGTTACTCGGCTGAATCACGATGTAAGTAATAAAATATTCCTTTCTCTTGATGGGTTTGAATTTTATGTGCACCGTTGCAAAGAATTTTGGCTTACTCGTAGGTTAATCTAACGTGCAGAATAACATTTGTTATTTAAGGAGCGAATTTTCTACTTATTATTCAACCATTTTGTATACTTTAATCGGATTCGGTCTAAATAAGAATCCCTACTGTCGGTAAAAAGCACTGGTCATTGAATTTCGAATTATAATTTCCATAATCCAAACTTCGCACGGTCAGGGCGCACGCGGTGGAAGACGGCTCAGTCTCCAGCTGCTGACCACCAACACCCCGCAGCCCTCCACCGAGGGGGTGCGTGAAAATATCCCGCTAGCACATGTTGGCCGAAATTTAGAGTCAACATCTCAACCATCGACAGTTGGTGAGGTTACTGATTTCTTCTTCAAAGCAAGATGACATCTGGCAATATATAAGAGTTTTATGGAGTTATATTTGAGTCGTGCTAAGAAACACCAGTTATATTGTGAATCGTAATCACTAATAAATCTAAATGGTTGAATAAACAATATCAACTTATGAAATTACAATATTTTTATCCTTTTTGAGAGACGTTCGCTATGCATCTTTGTTATTTGACTGCGTAGGATGCTACAGGATGAATCTAAACTTCCGTGATATTTTGGATATACTTTCACGGCATTTTAGGGCATTTTTAATGCTGTTGTTAATTTGGTCTAAAACTTCATCCTAGAGAACCGTAGTTAAGGCTCACTTGTCGCAAACTGCACACCAGAAACCTGCAAGTGACGCTTGAAACCACTCTTGAGAACGTCACGTACAGATTACAAAATACAAGGTGCATCAGAGAGACGAGAGTTTGTTCTTAACATTGAGCAATTTTTTAACGTTTTTCTTGACGGAGCATGGAAAGAAGTAACGTAATTGTAAGTACATCTCAAAGTATCTTTAATAAAAAAATGTACTAAAAGTAATCACACTCAGTACCACAGCTACAACGCTAGGCAGCCCACAGGGTACTGAACTAGGGCCACAATACCCCAATCAGTACCACACCTCGGCAGCATACAGAGTACACAACTAGAGCCACAGTACCCCCATCAGTACCACACCTCGGCAGCATACAGAGTACACAACTAAAGCCACTTTTTCACTCCCAGTACCACACCTTGGCAGCACACAGGGTACACATCTAGGACCACAAGACCACACTAAAAAACAGGTACGCATTAATCAGAGCTGTGCGCAGCGGAGCGGACAGTCCGGTAAGTGGTCAACAGGACGGACGGTGCCGGATAAGCCGGACCAGATGACGGGCTGGGCTCGAGGCAGCCGGCTAATGGTGACCTCTATACAGTGTGTGCTATGAATATTGTGCTTATAGTAGTGAGTTAGAAAGTGCTTATTGCTGCCACCCTGCAACCCAGCTCGTTTGGGACCCGCAGACTCAAAAAAAGTCAACTCACTAAATTAGGCAGAACATTTTCAAAAACTGTCATGAAAAGCTACGGCAAGTATAATTATTATAGAATGTTGTGTTCATAGTGAAGCCCCTTATTTTGCCTGAGAAAGTTAGCCATCACAGTGAAATCCTGAAACTTCCTCCATTACTGGTATAAAATGATTCAAAATTGTATGATTTTATGAGTAGCTGTTGACCCTGCTAACTCAACTGGTCAAAAAGTAGGGATCGTCAGCATCTCGGAATTTCAGAAATCGGACTTCAGGAAACAGAACGAAAATATCGCAGGAAAGCAGGCACTCGATCACGATCGACATATCAACCACTCCCATGAAAAGAAAAAATTGAGAAAAAGAGATTGCCGATGTCGGAATTGTTTCTGAATTGGCAAAGGGCAGCGAGGGGCAGTGTTGAGGGCAGTGTGTTGCCTGACTGTGGAGCGGTGAGCACAGACGAGTAGTGCACGGGTAGCCGCTCTTGAAGAATGGAAAAATCGATCATTCCACTGAGGAGCTCAGGCGCCAAAATTTACGCGAAAGGCAATTGCAACATTCCCACTCACAGCGACTGAAACGTGCAACATCCCAAGGCATCACACCCATGAATCAGAAATAATTGTTATTTGCTCTTTTATTTGTTTCACAAATATTATTCTCAAATTAATTCTGGTATTAAATTCTAAATACTCAGCGGAATTCAAATTCAATTGATTTTTAAGACTTCTTTCCTTTATTATATTTTTCAGCAAGAGGTTATCAAGTCTACCTTCTTCGCCGCCTCAACGAAAAGCTGCAAAAATGACAACAAGTATATTTGATTATAGATGCTCTGGCGACAAAGTTAGATTAGAGCAACGTACCAACGCGGGTCTCGAGCTACGACCTCAGCTGCTGAGTGTGGCACACGAAACAAGTACTTCTGGTTTGTGGGGGAGGCGGCGTGATCGAGTTCACCTCTTACCTGCAACTACGATGGTTTCTTTACCAGACTACGCACTATGAACCTGGCTAAGAAGTTTGTTGACATCTGGTAAAATGTAGGTATAATTTGAACAATTTTGATAGGTTTACTGATAACAAGTTTGAAGAAAAAGATTATGCTAACAATTAAATAGTGGAAATAATAATAACACATTTTTAAATTTGTCTAGATATTTATTAATACTGCTCCAAATGTTATGAAATTTTCACTGAATAAAAACAATTCAACCAAATTTTGATATTGAATCGCAATTTTCATATGAGATTATTTTTCTAAAAGCTATTAGACAAATCATGAACTCATTGTTAAAATTTGTTGGAAAAAAAGATAGCTCATTTTGAAAGAAATTCTATTTCTGTATTTCTCTGCTCATGGCGATGTATATAGAAACAGATCGAAACTAAACACCGGCTTGATACTGTCTTGTATTGCATACATGGAAATCATAAATCAACATTTTATCGTCAATTATCACCATGGGAAGAAGGCTCAATCTTACAGATCATGAAAAAGTCGAATAAGTGCTTTGAAAAGGGAAGGATTCACTAATTCCGAGATTTCTAAAAAGATGAAGAGCTCCAGGAAGGTAATTGGATGCTACTTGCACGCAACACGTCATCTTCCGGCGAGATAACGCAGCCATCCACACTGCAAGGCCCAAAGTGATAACAATATCGAAATCTTGAGTTGGCCTGCGAAGTCGTCCGACCTCAATCCCATCGGGAACCTATGGGGCATGTTATCACGGCAGGTTTAAGCTAATAAAACGATTTTATAAGGCAGCGTATTCGTATCCCTTTACGGAAACACTACTCAGGACATACATCATATTATTAGAAAAAAAGCGAAGGAATTCACCATTGCACGCTTGAGCTAACTAACTTGAAACCTAGATTCCGTGCATTCAAAATCACAGGAGACTAAACACAGGCAGATGAAATTCTGAAAACAGAGATGCGGCCTATAGGAACTAGAATCGTGAAGTACTTTGAACCGAGGAAGATAACCTCCAACACCCCCGCAACAACAAGGAAGCGAAGCCTGTAATTTAAGTCTTTTAGAATAACCCTTTATCTAGTCGAGTAACATTTCTTGCCTATTACTTCTCTAATAACTCATTCAAGTCCC